>PVHX01004441.1:0-125892 GCA_004024805.1 Geosciurus inauris | reverse complement strand
ACGTGTTCATAATATATCAGAGTTTTATTCTGGAAAGACGTTTAATATTCTGAAGGTCATTGTACTGATGGTTTGAGGATTTGGGGAAGGGCACTTTGAGAAGCCCTTAGGGTTGCTTGAGATTGGATTTTAGGTGCTGGATTTTGAGAACTAGACAATCAATTACTATGCCAGCTTCCTGGATGTCAAGAGTGGCTACTGGTTCACACAATGCCTGCCAGCTAATGAAGCAGTCAACATCTTCCCCATCCAATAATCTTTTATACCAACTGTCCAACTTGACATTCCCTTAAAGAAATAACTGTGTTTGATACCTATGCCTGAGGTCTTTAGAATTAAGAAATATTTATCTTACATATTCTAGCAATGCCAATCTGTTTACGATATCCCCAAGCTATTACTGCTTATGTTGTTTCTGGGAGAAAATAATACAGTCAATCCTTATTATTTTTGGATTTCATATTTGCAAATATTCCTATGTTTTATTTTGCTTGTGCCTTTATCACAAAAAGCCGTGGACTGGGTAATTTATAAATAGATATTTGTTTCTCATAGGTCTGGAGGTGGGAAATCTATGGTCAAGGTTTTGACAGATTCAAAGTCTGGGCAGGGCTGCTCTTTGCCTTTAAGATGGAGCCTTGCTACAACATCCCCTGAAGGGGACAAATTTTGTGTCTTCACATAGTAGAAGGAAAGGAGAGAGTGAACCCACTTCCTCAAGCCTTTATCACACATGGAACAAAGCCACTAATCCCATCCATGAAGGCTCTGCCCTTTTGTCTTAATCAACTTCTAAAAGTTCTACCTCTTTGTACTATTATTTGAGCCATTAAGTTTCAACACATGAATTTCGAGGACCACATTAGAACCATAGCATTCTGCTCTTGCCTCCTGAGTGTGTCCTCCCATGCCAAGCACATTCAGCCTATTCCACTACCCCCACATTCTGAACTTGTCCCAGTGCCAACTAAAAGTCTGAAGTCCAGAGTCTCATCTATATGAGATATGGGTGAGACTCAAGGTACAATGGATTCTGAAGAAAATTCCCAATGGGTATAAATGTGTGGGTTCAAATCAGTTATGGACTTCTATAATGGAGCAATAGGACAGGAGTAGGATAAGCATTCTCTTTTTAAAAGGAAGCAGTAGGAAAGAAGAAAGGTCAAGATAAATCCAAAATCCATCAGGGCAAAGCACATTGAATCTTGAGAATAACCTTTGATTCTAAATCCTGCCTTTGAACATATTGAGGTTGGCATGGGCCCCCATGTCCCTCGGGGGGACCCACTCTCTTGACTTTGCTGAGTGTAGCTCACACAGCAGCTCAGGGGTCAGAGTGCGGTGTCTGAAGCTCTTTCAGGCTGGCGGGAGTTGTATGCTGGAGAGTGGCTCTCTTGCTATGGCTTTACAGGTATTTCCCTAGGGGAACCTCTCTTCAGTAATCCTGACCTGAGGCTTTGCTGGGCTTTGCCATAGCAGGAACCTTCTGTAGTGGTTCTGCCCCTGTGGTGGTTCTCTGTCAGGTTCTGAGGCTTTTTGAGCTATCCTTTGCAATCTAGGTAGAGGTGACAATGTCCCTACAGCTCTTAAACTGTGCATCTGCAGTCAGCATCATGATGTTGCCACCAAGGCTCACCGTCTGTGCCCTCAGTGGTCTCAGCAGCACCTGGGCCTATTTAATCTGAGGTTTTCAGTGGTTAAGTTTCTTCTGGGAGCAGAAACTTAAGGTGTCTCTGGGAAGGGAGCTACCAGGTCCCGTGGGTTCCTTGGGCCTTGACTTGAAACTGTTCTGTTCTCAAGGCCCTGGCATTCCAGACCTGTGATGAAATGGCAGCCTGAAAGGTCTTCAAAATGTGGGGTCAGTGTTCTATTGGCTTGATGAGTAGCACCTGGCTTTCTTATCAAACATTCCTTATCAAACTAATGTCCTTATCAAACATTCATTTGGCAACATCCTATTGATTCTCTCATTTTATTCTTTCAAGGCCAGGCTCAAGATTTTCCAAATTTTTAAGTTCTGCTTCCATTTTGATTATAAATTCTATCCTTAATTCTTGCATTTTCTTATGAGCAGTCAAGAGAAGTCACACCGCACCCTGAACACATTTCTTAAGTATTTCTTCTCATAAATATCCCAATTTATCACTCTTATATTCTCCCTTCCATAGAGTACATAATTTCTTTGCCAATTTTTAGCAAGGATGACATTCCCTTCAGTTTCCAAAAAGATATTCCTAATTTCCAGCTAAAACCTCATCAGAATGGCCTTAACTATCTATATTTCTCACATTCTGATCAGAACCACTTAAGTAACATTTAAGTTTAGGATATGTCTACAGTTCTCCTCTTGCAAGCCCTCATCACAATCAGCCTTAACATTCCATTCAAATCAGTCTGGAATTTTTCTATCATACTCTTTCAAACTTTTTCAGCCTCTATCTGTTATGCATTTCCATAGCTTCTTCCATGTTCAGTAGTCCTCCTTTATTTGTAGTTTTGCTTTCTATGGTTAAGTTACTTATATTCAACTGTAGTTTAAAAATATTAAGTAGAAAATTTCAGACATAAACAATTCATAAATTTTAAATTATACTTTCATCTGAGTTGTGTGATGGAATCTTGTGCCATTTGGCTCCATCCTGGGCCAGATTTGAATCATCCCTTTGTCCAGAGTATTCACTCTGTATATACTACCTACCTGTTAGTCACTTAGTAACTATTTCTATTATCAGATCAATTATAATAGTATCATACTACATGTATTCCAGTGATGCATATTTTAGTTAACCATGGCTCCAAAGCACAAGAGTAGCGATGCTGGAAATCGGAACCTGTAAAGCGCTTACTTTTCTTAAAAGGTGAAAATTTTTAATTTAATTAGGAAAGATAACATTGTGCATTGAGTTTACTAAAGTGTATGGTAAGAACAAATTTTCTATCCATAAAATTATAAAAAAGGAAAAAGAAATTCATGCTAGTTTTGCTGTCATCCATCAAACTACCAATTATATAGCCACAATACATTGTAAGTGCTTACTGAAGGTAGAACAGGCATTAAATTTGTGTTTGTATATATATGAAAAACATAGTATATATAAGGTTTATTCCGATCCATAGTATCAGGCATCATTTGGGGTTACTGGACCATGTCCCCGGCAGATCAGGGATGACATGTTTATAGGTTTTATTTTTTTTATAGCAGCACCTCATTTCTCTTGAACCAATCTATTTCTTAGTCTGTTTGTGCTGCTCTAACATAATACAGCAGACTGGGTAATTTGTAAAAATTAAAATTTATTTCTCACATTTCAGGAGGCTGGGAAGTATAAGACCCAGGTAATGGCAGGTCTGGTATATGGGTAGAGCTGCTCTTTGCTGCCAAGATGAAGCCTTGTTGGATTCTCTGGAGAGGACAGACACAATGTTCTGTCATGGTGGACATGTGGCAGAGAATGAGCAAACTCCCACAAGCCCTCATCTTATCTTGGATAAGCAGCTCCTCCTTCATGACTTAATCACCTTCTAAAAATCTCACTTTTCTTATTATCTTGTTTGCTATGAAGCTGTAACTTGCAAATTTTGGGCAACACATTTAGACCATAGTGGTCTACTTGCTAAAAGTTCTTTTTAACCCCAAAACTCATACTTGAGGTGCTTTCACAGTAATTCTTAGCCATGTTCCAGGGCAGAATGGCACAAAAAACAAAACAAAACAAAAAAACCCCAAAAAACGGGAGTTGCCTGACAAATGTTCTCAGCAAGGTCAAACAAGGAGTGGTCTATCTTCTTGTTTCAGCTCTCATACTATGAACAAGTTTTCTTCTGAAAGTTTAATTAGTCTCACTTTAAAAAAAATTTATGGTGTGGTGTGTGTGTATGCATGTGTGTGTGATTTTTTTTTTTTTTTTAAAGAACGAAAGATTTATTTTGGCTCATGATTTCAGAGATTTTAGTCTATGGTTGTTTGGCCTTGTTTGAGTCTAGGATGAGGCAAAACATCAGGGTGTGGAATGTGTTGGTGGAGCAAAGCTATGCACCTTCTGATGGCTAGAAAACAGAGACAAGGGTTTCAATAACCCCTTTCAGGAAATGACTCCAATGACCTAACTTGCTTCCACTTGGCACCCCCTCCTAAAATTTCCACCATGTCCCAATACTTTCATCAGCTGGAGACCAAGCCTTGACCATATAAACCTTTGGGGGATATTTATGATCCATAGCATAACACACATATAAATGAAATTATTCATTATTTGTCTGTCTTTGTCTGATTTTTTTCACTTAATGGAGTGTCTTCTGGGCTCATTCCCCTTATAAATACCAGAGGTTTTTTTTCTTTTTATGGCTGAGTAATATTTCTCTATGTACATCTACCCCTCCACCCTGTGTGTGTGTGTGTATCCTTATCCACTCCCATTACATGTCAATGAGATACTTGGGTTGATTCCATATCTGGACTAATGTGAATAATACTTCAGTAAATATAGGAATGAATTTTATTGAAGCACTTATTTTGATATGTTATTCTATTATTATTCAGTTCAAAGTATTTCCTTATATTTTTGACTGTTTCTTTTTGTATCGATGTGTTAATCAGAAGTGTTTCATTTACTTTATTAAGCGAGTAGAAATTTTTCTGTTTTGTTTCTTTAAATTATTTTTAATATAATTTTTATTTGTTCTAATTAATTATACATGACAGTAGAATGCAGTTTGACACATCATACATAAATGGAGTACAATTTCTCATTCTTCTGGTTGTACATAATGTAGAATCATACAGGTGTAATTATATATGCACATAGGGTAGTAATGTTTGATTCATTTGTACTCTGTTTCCTAATTTCCTACCTCAATACCCCTTCCCCTCCCTTTATTCTTCTCTACTTAAAATAACTCTGTTCTTCCCTATCGTCCACCCATTGTGAATTAGTATCCGCTTATCAGAGAAAAGCGTGTGTGATTTTGCTATTTATGGCTCCCACATGAGTACTGAAGTACTGTCTGGTGTTCTAAGTGTGGGAAAGCTGTGATGTACCTTATGGAGAAAATATGTGTTGGATAAGCTTTGTTCAATCATGAGTTATAATGCAGTTGGCCACAAGTTCAATGATAATGAATCAACAATGTGTATTAAATAAAGTGTCCTGTAACAGAACTACACATAAAACTGGGTTTTATATTGATCACTTGACAAATGCTTGCAGGAACCTACCCTTGTATTTCCCCAAGGAGTGATGGTTCCGTATTTGCTAATTCAGTGTTTGTGGTGATTTTATAGATCCTGCATACTATGAATAATGGGAATTGACTTTATCTATCTCAGAGAGCGTTGGCATGTGCAAAGTGAGGAGTTTTCTTCCTGGTCACCTTGCAGAAATTTAAGAATAACTTTTTTCTGTGGCTGAAATTTACATTATTGGGTTTGCTCAAAGGTATTTGTTTCCTCAAGATTTAATTGAGGCAAGAAGAGGGTGGTGCTCTTTATTAGAATTTTTGTCTTCTCTTTTTGGGAAGACTAATAGTCCTCTCATTTCAAGTTAGGTTGAATTATTAGTGAATTAATTGCCTAGACACTTCACCCTTATCTGTCTGCAGAATTTCAAGTGAAATCCATTTACATGGTTTTCATTGCCCTTTTAAATTCTGATTAGCTTTTTCATTGACACCTTGGCCCTTTCACTTATTCATGGGCTTCTAGAAAATGATAATTAATACACGTGTGTTGGGATATTCTTATTTACTTACCATTATGGGCCATTTTTTTCTTTGAATGGAAACATTTCTCCACACACAAACTAATTGAGGTCATAGAGGATCAGGGAGCAAGAGATAGGGGTGGAGGTCAGGATGACAATATTCCAGAAGGAAACTGTTATCCAGGGCAGGAAATAGCTTCAACCATTGCTCCTGCCATTTTCAGCTAGGCTCTCAGATGCCCACACAGCTAGAAAGAGGTTCTACTTGTAACACAAGTTTCCTCTCACTTTTGACAACAAATACCAGGCAGATGGGAGGTGGGAAGGTGAGAGAGGTATATGAAGTTAGGTGCCTGACTGACAGCATGCAGGCAACCATTGCTTTGTGTTCTGAAACCTCACTTCTTTTTTTATCTCTCAGTACAAATAGATACCTTGGCCTCTTGCTCTATTCAGGACACAAAGTCTGTTCCCAGTCATGACCTCCTTCACATAAACTTCAATTTATTTTTCTTTTGGGTCACATGTTCACCTTAAGTCTTCTCTTTCATTGCAGCTTGAAAAAATTACTCATCCTTCAAGAAACTCCAAGTATGTAAAGGTGTAAATGGAGGTGGGGGGACACTTTTCACAGAAATCAAAATCATGGCATATAAGTGTGAATCTGGTTTGGGACAAGTAAAACCAACCATAGACCTTTGAGGAAACACAAGGCGGAGGTTATGAGTTCAGACTCTATTACTCGCTAACAGGGTGTATTGGGTAATTTTTATAACCTTTCTGAGCCTATTTTCTCATCTATTCAGGAGTCAGCAAACCATTTATTTAGAGGGACAGATGATAAATATTTTAGGCTTTGGGGCTTTGTGTATAACAGTCTCGGTTGCAGATATCCTATTGTAGGGCAAAAGCAGCCATCAACCAGTTGCCATGGAGCACACTGACAGGTGTTATGTGTCAATAAAACATTGCAGACAACAGACTGCAGGCATAGTTTGGCCCACCGGGCTCTTATTTGTTGACCCTGATCTATAAAATGGGAATCACAGTAGTATCCCACTCTGGTTGTTGGGAAGATGATACAAGGTACTATGTTTAAAAGATTCAGTAAAATGTTTGGTTCATAGTAAGCACTTTTGTTATAAGACAATAAAAAAGATAAAATCTTGATTTTCACATAGCTATAAAATGAACATATGTTAAAGATTTTACTCACTTATTATTAGTGAGAGAATTAGTTGGCTCAAAGGATATGTCATTAAAACACCCCCAAACCTTAGAGATTTATAGATCAGAAATAATGAAATTTATTTGCAAACTGACACAAAAGTGGCTCGGGGGAGGGAAGCTGTCTCCTCCACCAGACAATTTATTTGCATGTTCATAGTCAAGTCTTCTTCATTGTGCTGTACTTTTCTACAACTTAAAGAGTTGAAAAAATAGCTAAAAAATGAAGAAAAGCTAGAATCACATGACCAGAATGATGTGCTCTAAACAATGTCAAATTTTCCATCAGAGAAATCCAGTAATTCTATATGGTTATTGCAAATTTCTTTGCACACTTAAATCTTAGCTATTATCATTGGTTAGATGTCAACTAAGATTACTCTCTCCTTTGAGACCAAAAAGGAGCTACCTGATATAGAGAATTCAGGAGATAGTTCAAGTTTTCTTCAAATTGAGACTCATTGAAAGTTCTTCATTCTTCTGAGTTCAATGGGTTTTCTCACCAAATCCACTTGAATGATATCTATTTTGGGGGACTATCTCATCCAATGTGAGATGCCTTCCCTGATTCATGTCTGAGGTAGAATTAACCTTAGGCTCTATGATTGCATGGAGCAACACTTATATCTCAATGATGCAAGCAGTTTAAAGTTATGACAGCTCCCCTTGGCTCCTCTGTCATTGGAGATTTCTTACTGGTTGATTCTCAGTCTGTTTAGGCATTTGTAGCAGAATACTAGAGACTTGGTGACTTATAAGCAATGGAAATTTATTTCTTGCAGCTGGAAGCTGAAGTTCAGGATCAAAGTGCCAGCATATTTGGTGGATGGTGAAGACCTGTTCCCTGGGTCACAAATGGCCACCTTTTCACTGTGGCAGAGGGGCAAGGGCATTATCTGGGGTTTCTTTTATAAGAAGACTAGACTCACACCTAATAAACTCCTAAAGATCTCCAAATACCATCTTATTGGTGATTAATTTCAATATTTAAACTTGGAGAGGAAAAAAATATTCTGTGACATTAGCATTTTCTATAGACTCCAACAGACCTGTTTTTTTTTTTTAGCTCTTTTCTGCTGCTTCTCTATCCACCTTACCTTCTTTTACAGTCTTAAATTCTTGTTCATTTATTATGCTAAATAATTTAACCATCTCTTTTACTGTCTCTTTAGAAACTAGGATTTGCTAGTTTGCCTTTAATACCCAAAGTGACCCATCAAGTTATCAAGATAAAGGAAAGCCCCAAGTGCATGGTAGAGTACTAATTCATAATTCCTATGCAGAATTTCTACTCAGAATTCCCACAAGTAGAAACTACTGTGTTCAGTTATCAGATGTAGTTTTAAATGAAAATTATTTATTTTATCATCATCATCATCATTGAAGAAATCAATTGTACAAAGTGTACAAATGAGGTTTTTGTGGTTCAACAATGACTTCTATTGACTGCTATTTGGCTTTCCAGGTTTTTTATTCAGTTACCTTTTCTCTGCTTTTCTTTTCTTTTTAACACTTCTTTCTTCCAAAACATATTAGATATATTTTTAATTTGTGAAATAAAATCATCTCTCTTTGACAGGGAAATTGCAAGATATTCAGTGGCAATATTAATTCTCACCAAGTGTACTCAAAATATACCACCTTCAAGAATTCTCAGGCATTCTGAATACCAGAGGCCAGGCAGACCTGGCCAAGATGACATTTGAACAATTATGCTGAGAAAACAAGCTGGACATGACAACATCTCTCTTTTCTATTAGTAATTTGATGACTTTTTGTTAATCTGAGGAATTTCAGACTTGGGCTTAAAAGTTGGAAGATGGAGAAAGAAGCCTCACAGGTTTTGTGATCTCAATTCACTACTGGTAGTGGTAGTTGACCGTCAGTTAAGGTTTAGTATAAGAAAAAATGTAAATGACTTTTGATTTTAGTTAGTGTCACAACTAAATTGTCCCTTAAATTTACCTCTGACTTTGTCTTTGACAGGCTATTTTGCAATAATATAAATTGAGAAAATTGCAAGTAGTACAAATAATTTCTGTTCACAGAAATGTAAATTATGTTCAGTGTGTGTTCAGATTGCATTATAAAGCACACTGATGTTAAAGAAAAATATTTTGACACTTCAAGTGGTAAAGAAGACTTTATTCAAGACTACTGCAATACCGGTATTATGTTAGAGGAGGAAGATTGGGTTTAATTTAAAATACAACAAAGACAACTGGAGATTTTTAGCCAATGAGCTGAGTATGGGGATCAGTGGATGGAAAGCTACTAAGAAGAGACATCAACAGAGGGAGAATTACTACTAGACTAGCTTTATAGGGTTGTTTAAAGACAAGCTGATAGACTGAGATATCAAAGATGAGGGATGACAAACTTAATCAGATATCTAGAATGATCAAATATCAAGAGTGAGAGGCTCTGGCTGAGCTATTTAGCAGGATTCATGCTAAAACTATACTTGAAAGATAAAGGATGATGGCCAAAGCTGAGGCTTAGTTAAGAAGATGGCTCAGAGGAACTTGACTAAAGTTGGTCAAGAAGAGAGTCCTTGTCACTGGTCAGAGTAGTTCTTTTCAACAAAGGAAGATTTGAGCAAAGGTTTGATGAATACAAGAGACTTAGCCTAGCAGATATTTGGGGAAGAACATTCTAAGGAGAGGAAATAGTGAAGACCTCAAGGCAGACATTTGCTTGACAGAGTGAAGGGATCTCAAGAGGCTAGCATGGTGACCGATACAGTAAAATGATCTCACATGCACATCTTACAGTTTAACCTTGGCACTTGTTACATCAAGCAATGAGTCTATATCCTTTCCTATTGGATCTCAGTGGTTTAACAGAGTAGGTGTGAAATGATGCTATTCAGCTTTTGAGGTTAGTTCATAAATACATCATGCACTTGAACCCTGTTCTTTTGAAACACTCACTCTTGGTGGCCAGCTACCATGTCGTTAGCAATTCCATCACGTGGAGACTTCATTTAGTATTCCACAAATAGCCAGCTTTGAGCACCTGGAATGTGAGTGAGGGAGACTTTAGATGATTCTGGGTCCTTGCTACCAAGTCATTCCTCTCCCGTCCATGGCCCACCATTGTGGAGTTCTCAGGTAAGGCTTTAGACATTGTGGAGCAAAGAGGGATGGAACAAGCATTCCTGCTATGCTCCTTCTGTGTTTCTGACCACAGATTCTGTGATCATATTACTATTCACGGATGTTATTTTATATCGTGGAGATTTGGGATGAATTGTTCTGCAACAATAGTAAGTGAAACATCTGAAATGCCTAAAATTGAGTGAATGAGGGAGAGAGGAGGTGAAAGTGAGTTTAAAATGGCATTGTAAAGGGGCAGAAAACAAAGGGCTTTGTAGAGAAAGGTAAGGACTGACTTTCACTATAAGCAAAAAGAATAAATGAATGCATGAAAGAATAATTACCCAATTATTTGGCAGAATGAACTATTAGAAGAGAAAACTAGTGTGACCATAATCAGGAGACTATCTAGTAAAGTGAAAACATTATGGATTTGAATTCCAAATATTACCACATATGATTTAGGTCAAGGAGAAAACATTTAAAAAATTTGGGCCTTATTTTCTTATATATAAAATAAAGTTATGTTATAATGATTAAATATTAAAATACTTATAGTAGGTACTGTGATTTATTAGTTTTCTTCTCTGCTTCCTTTAATTCTTTGAATATGTTTGAGTGCCAGTTGCACAAAAATAAAAGGTATTGAATTTAAGCTGTCTCTGCATTCAAAAGAACTAGGTCTAGTTCTCTAAAAAGAGACAAACATGCTTATTTTAGTTCAGTGTAAGGATAGATAGTATACTGATTATTTGATACAGTTACCCCAGACTGAATCTAACTCCATATTTACAAGTTTTGTGAACTTGAACAAGTTACTTAAATTTCTAAACCTTGTTTTCTTAGTACAAATGATATTAATTGTAAGGCTCACCTTATACGTTTCTGTTAGAATTGAATATGGTAATCTATGTAAAGTTACTTAGCCCAGTATTTGACATTCAATATTTATCAACAATTAACCACGGTTGGAATAAGGAATGCCTTATGAAGATTAATTTCTTTTACTAGAAATGTTAAAAAATATTGTTTATTTAAGAAGAAATTTCTTCATTAAACAATTCTGATTTTAAATTCTTCCTACATATTTACTACTAGACTTTGGGTTCCTTTGATCTATAATTACATCAACTAAATTTTTTATTTTCATCTTGTGCAGATGTTCCTAAATCTATGAGATTCTGTCAGTTGATATGGGCTAAATATTGTAGTAGTAACAAACAATCCTAAATCTTAGAAGCTTAACCCAACATAAGTTTATTTTTCATTCATATTACATTTTCATTGTGGGTTCACCAAGGGCTGAGGGCAGGGTGTGTGTGTTTGTGATGAGCTTCCTTTCCTTAGTCATTATTGGATCCAAATCAGTAGAGTAGTTGACAGCCTGAATATTGTCATTGATGGTGCTGACACGAAATGGAATCTTTTTCTGGTACTGGAGATTGAACTCAGGGGCACTTGACCACTGAGCCACATCCCCAGTCCTATTTTGTGTTTTATATAGAGACAGGGTCTTACTGAGTTGCTTAGCACCTTGCTGTTGCTGAGGCTGGCTTTGAACACGCGTTTCTCCTGTCTCAGCCTCCCTAAGTGCTGGGATTACAGGCTTGTGCCACTGCGCCTGGCTTGAATCTTTGTAACAATGTTTGCCTGATTATCTGTGTTGAGCACCACTTTTTATTTATTTATTTTATTTGTAATCTGTCATTTTTAACATTTGCAAAATAAAAACAAATTACTGATCTCATGTTTGGATGTCTTAGTAATGTTAAATTACTATAAAATTTCCAAATGCTTATTTCCATTTCTTTACCTATCTTGTTGAGAGCAGTGAAAAAAAAAACAGTGTGTGGATTAGCTCCAGTTTGCTGTTTATACTTGGAGTAGGACTATCTGGAGGGTCTCACACTGGTAATACTCTGGAAATGACATGCACCATTTCCTCTCAAAGCTCATTGGCCAAAGCAAGTTACGAGTTTCCTACCTAAACCACGAGGGAGCCAGATAACAATTCTGTTGGATGCCTCAAAGAGGGTGCAAGGTTAAAGGAAACATTGACTGTTCCAATGACTACTTCAAGGATCACAGGAATCTATTTATTAAAGAAGGAATTCCAGGTATATATAAGTTTGAGAGATTTGAAACAGTAGTTTTGCAAAGGGTTAATTGTACTTAATACTTTTGTTGCTTTTAAATTTCCTAGTTGACTCAATCTTTTATGAAAACTATTGTCTTAGGTGAAAAGCATAAAGTCAACTTGTAAGTCACAAAAGAAATCTATAATATTTGTATTGATACAGGTCTTTTGAGATACAGATGTAAAGACAGGATTACATGTGAAAAGAATGTTTTGGCGCAGATGCCTGAGTGAAGTCAAAAGAGTTTGGGAGCTCCTACAGATCATAATCTAAATCCAGTGCCAACTGAGGAAGAGAGGGAGAAAAGATTGGGTTGAATCATTGCAAATGGCTGTGTGGTCTAGGAAAGGTGTAGCAAAGTTACTGGGGAGATTTTAAGCCAATGTTGGGAGACAATGGAATTTGATGTCTTCTAGAAATGAGTCTGCCTTTCCCCTACTATACTCGGTCATTATCTAGGCACAATAGGCAATGGATTTCAAAGCACAGGAGTTAAGGCCTTTGTTTCAAGTTCAGTCCCCATGTGAGGTGCATGCTCATGGCTGCCATGTGCCTGGCCTAGTGCTTGCTTTTGGCAACTTAACATATGCATTCCCATTTTATGAATTAGTTACTGAGGTCAAGGGAGCTTAATGGATTAGGTACTGGCGCAAGATCCCAGAGCTATTAAATTTGGAAACAGAGACCAGCTCCACTTCTACTTTGCTTTCTCTAGTGATACATTCATGGCTTTTCTAGTTGAAAATATTTTTAGAAGATACTAAATTATTTTTAATCTTTAATCTGCCAAGCACTTCTCCTTTCTGCTGGAAGCAGCACTTTCGTTTTTTCAACCATGAAAAAAATGCAGTATCCCCTCTTCTAAATGCGATTGAGTGGTCTGGGAAGGGGAGCACCTATTCAAGCTGGGCCAATTATGTTCTTCCCTAGGACTTTCAAAGTCTGACCACCCTCTGAGTGCTAGGGTATAAAGTAGAGGAGTTGTTGGCAGTCATGCCCCTCACTGTGGTATAAGTTGTTCTCAAAGAATGAAAGAAAAAGGCACAGCAGAGATGAAAGACGGTAATGGCAGTTTCAGTTGTCCTTGCAGTTCTGCTTCATTTCCTTTCATTGTAACTCTTAAATAAGTTACCTCAGTATCTTTCCAATATTTTCCCTGTTGGGCCTAAACGGCAAGTGAGTTTCTGTCATTTGCGACCAAGAAACCTTGACTAATACAATTCTTTGGAAATGCGGACTTTGAGATTTGTTATGGCAGTGCTAGTATAATATGGTGATCACTCTTTTTTCTATTTCTTGCTTTCTTTCTTTTTTAAAAAAAATGCCCTTGATCAGCTGTCAAGGATCAGCTATTAACCCCTAGATGAGAAGCTGAGAGTTCAACCTAGCCTGAAGCAAGGGGATATGGTATACTGAAGAACCATTAGGAACTCATTACTGCTATAATAAAGGGATTGATCACTTTCTTAAAACTCCCATTTGGCTTCACAATTAACATTGTGATTAAATGCAATTAAATGCTGATAACATTGAGCATTCATTGATAAATCCAACTTGTATTTCTGGAGGGAAAAAGAAAAAGAGAAATAGAGAAGACAGGGATAACAAATGAATATAAGTTTAAAAATTATATAACAAATTGATCATTGTGAATAAACATTGAACTAATATTTTGACATGGTGTGTCATTTTATATGCTTCTAAAGAGTGTGTCCCTTGAATAAGTAAAATGTAAAGATAAATTATTTTAATATCAGAACCTCAAGTAAATGAGTTTCACTTTAGAGATGAGAATAACCAGGATCAGAAGAGATAGGTGCTCAGCTTGACCTTGAGCACAAGCTAGTGTGATCCTTCACCTAACAGGTTCTTTAGATCTCAGTCTTCCTTTTATCTTTGAAATGAGGCTCATAGAATAAATTATTTCTAAGATTAGCTACAATCCTATTATTCTATTGTTTACAAGACAGTTCTATTTTTGAGGAGGACAACATTTCTGTCTCATCTCTTGGCCCCACATATAGGAAATGTAGGCCTAGGTAAGCAGATCATCGATGTGTGAGATAGAATGTTTTGTTTTCATTGGGAGGATGGATGCGGCTCCTTCCAGGATGGTAATATGGCTGGGTTTTCCTATTTAGAGTCTAGAATGGTCTAAACAGCTATATTTTTTCCTTATGCCTCTTTGAGATTCCTCATGCTACTCTCTAATCTACTCATATTTCTATTGCAGGACTTGATTCAATGACAGGAAAAGGAAAGTTCACAATGATAAATCTGAAGATAGTAATAATATTCCTACTAGAAATAATGTAATAAATGACAGCACAATTCTATGTATATATACTTTGTAATATCTTAGTATAACATTTTAATTTTAAAAAAGCTTTCATGATAGATTTCCCTTTACTTTTTATAAGCTTTCTAATATTTTTAATTGGGGAAAGTTTTTATACTCTAAAAAGTTGCTCATTTTTGCATTGATTATTCAAGGAAAAAACCAAAATGAATCCTTCTTTGAGAGAGAATTGTTTTATTTTATAAATACCTGAACAAACATAACCTTAGGAAGTATGAGGTGTCATCTCCACCCTAGGATATTTCCAATTTGGTACCAATTTAGACAAAAGCAAAACAAAACAAAAACAAAACAAAACAAAAAACAACCACCACCAAAAACAAAACAAAACCTACTATAACCAGTCAGTCTACACAATAAAGTATAAAGAATTTTGCACTGTCAATTGTTTAAGAAACAGTTTAGGAACCTTAAAGAGGAGATGAGAGGAAAGTTCTAGAAATGATTTCCCAAGCATGGAAGAATCTTGGAGCCTAAGGACATAGATGGCCTTAGGGGAGATATTTCCTGAGCTGGACTTGTTTGATGAATTTTGAGGTATAGTGATACCTTGTGTTTAATTCAAAATAATGTTTGGTCTAGCACTGTGCTGTAATCTTCCTCCATTATCAAAATATTTATTAAAAAACCAACTGCATAAGACATTCTGTTGTAACTATTGTTTTAGAGGGCCTATGCCCTAGGGAAGTGCGGGGGAGAGAGAACTCCAGCTTCAGGAAGTGGGATGCAAGTGGGACAAGGGAGAATTTAGTGCCTCAGCAATGTGGGGAGAGAGGGGAACATGAGAAGGAGGGCTGTCTGGGAAGTCTCAGGAAGTGGGGTGTGGGTGAGGTGGGCCTTGAGCCATTTTGTGTAGACAGTAATTGTAAAGCCAGATGACCAAAAGGAGGCGAATTAAAACTGCTGGGCAAGGCTTTATTGGAAATACACGATCTCAGGCTGAACTCTCCCTTCCATCAGAGTGTGTCTGGGAGAATGGCGCACGTGTCCAGGGGTACAGAAAATTTTAAAAAGCCCGGTCAGGAAGGGGAGGGCTTAGGGCAGGAGGAGAAGGCCAGAGTCCTTCCTGGATAAGTCAGGAAAAGCCTGCTGATTGACAGGGGGTGCCTCTACTGTTGACATCAGCGTCTGGCTGGCTGCTCCATTCTGCAGCTGCCCTGAACGGCCCCCCTAACTGGACACCCTGGACCCTGAACCGACCTAACAGTAAACAGGATTGTCCCAGAAGTCAAGCCGTTTTCAATGTGAGACACAGAGAAATCATCTGGATCCTTTTTGGTTAGAAGATTGCTAGGAACAAGGACAGAGTCAGGTGGTAGTTTTTCTAACCCTTTGCTGGATGGTGAGTAGGTGCTAGGTGCTGGTCCTGGGGAATTTACATAAGTACTTGTGTTTCTGGTCAGGTGGCAGTTGTCATGCTACCTGGGACAGGTGCTGTTCTTTCTAACACAGACTCTCTCTTCATGTTCCATCCCATATGGTGCCTGTTTATGTATACAGTTAGATAACATTTAATCTCAGAATTTTCATTAAAACACATGAAGTATACCGCAGAGAAGCTCAGCTTTTGTGGTCCATGAAGCTCATATAATTTGAGTGGAGTATTCTTTAAGATAAAGAAATTTCATAAATATACAATTTGACCTAACAGTGAATATTTATCTGTAAAGAGAAATTACAAGCAAGTGTTCATGTTTTTTACAAAGGTGACAAATCCACAAACATGAAAAATCCAGAAAAATAATGATTTTTATATTATTTAGCAGCTTGCCACTTGTCTATCATATATCCTTTCTGCATACTATTTTGATGACTTCTTCACATAATATTATTTTTTATTGAGTGAATATAAAGATAATTCAGTCTTTCCTCTAGAGGAGTTGATTGATACTGTTTATATTTTTGATAATAAAAGTACAGATGTACTCTCTGTTTGTAGGACAATTGCAGATTTGTACCCTTAAACCGTAGTAATTCTGTTCAATTTTATTTTGCATAGTACTCATCAAAAAAGAGAAGGCATATATGGTGTTATTGTATCTTGCACGTTATTGAGTCTATTCCTTATGGGATTAGGCTGTTTTGATTATGCATCTTTGAGAACTGAATCTACTTATAATTTTACATGACTGATGTGTAAAATTATTTGCATTATTGAATATACTAGCTTCTGGCTTCCGACCTTTTAAACCTTATTTCTTCTGTAAGTCCCTGCTATCAGTCTTGGGTATCATGCTCACATCATGACAGCTCATTGACCCATAACCTCTGCATCTTATGAGTTGGCAAAGTGGGTGGCAGAAATATTCCTGGGGGCCATAACTTAATGATATGCAGAAATAACTGAGAACCATATGCATAGAGCATATAAATAAAAAATCAATGTATTCCTGACTGAACTATTGCTGAGCCAAAATGTAAAAATGTCCAAAGCTATACAAACTGTTATGGTATGAATATGAGGTGTCCCCCCCAAAAGCTCCTGTGTGAGACAATGCAAGAAGATTTGGAGGAGAAATGATTGCATCATACCATTAGCCTAATCAGTGAATTGATCCCTGATGGGATTAACTGAGCAGTGACTAGAGGCAGGTGGGGTGTGGCTGGAGGAGGGGGTTCATTGGGGATGTGGCTATGGGGTATATATTTTGTATCAGGAGAGTGGAGTCTCTCTCTCTCTCTCTGCCTACTGATCATCATGTGAGCTGCTTCCTTACACCACACTCTTCTGCCATGTTGTTCAGCCATGCCTCGAGCCTCACGGAATGGAGCCGTGGTGTCTATGGAATGAGACCTCTGGAACCATGAGCCCTCAAATAAACTTTTCCTCCTCTGCAATTCTGCTGCTTTTGTCTTTTACTCACAGCAGTGAAAAAGCTGTCTAAAACACAAATTTTACCTAACACAGTGGGAAGTCTATCTGTCCCAGTGGAAAGACATAACAGTCTTAGCAAATTGTGACTAGAATTCTTTTTTTTTTTTTTTAAAGATTTTATTTTTTAGTTGTAGGTGGACACAATAGCTTTATTTTATTTTATTTTATTTTTTATGTGGTGCTGAGGATCGAACCCAGTGCCTCCCACGTGCTAGGCGAGCACGCTACCACTGCGCCATAACCTCAGCCCGTGACTAGAATTCTTATTTGGCAAATTTTACAAATACTTATTGACCATGCAGATATATTGCCAGGTTCCTCTTAGAGCTTTGGAAGGAATTTTTGCAAATGAGGGATCCTGAAGCTTTAGCTTCATTAGTTTTGTAAATCCAGTTTAGTAAACTGGTCAAGCAATTGCAAATCAGGTGAGTTTCACTTTGGGCCAATTTTTTGGGGACAGTATATGTTCCAAAATCATACTCATAGTTGCATGGGGTTTTTCTTCCTTAGGGGATTCTGACTTTGGCAAGTAGTGGTGCATAATGAAGACTTCCTGACTTTTCTCCCTGGTGACACTGTTATGATTATATGTGATAAATCTAATCATAATTTTAATAAGAAAATGTGTTCAACTTATTATTTGCCCAAGCTATGTGTGTGTGTATTTTATTGGCTGAAATCTGTGTTTACTAATTCTTCAGGCTCATGAACAAAGAGGCCTAGGGAAAGTGTACCGGCCAAGTTGTTTCTGGGCAGATCAACTATTGTGCATTCAAACACTCCAGAGAATCAAAACAGGGTATTCAATGAAGCACAGAATTGAGAGGAGCTTCCCTGGAAAAATGAAGAAAATTGCTGCTTTATTCAAGTCAGTCTAAATGTGCTCTAAGAAGTTATAGTAGATCTCTTTATTTTGTGAGGAGGCTTAAAGATAGAGTCAATTGCCAATGTCTTAAGGGTTATGGAGTATTGAAAACAGTTTAGTAAAGGGATTTAGGGCATAGGCATGTGGAAAATTAAGGGAAACCAATGTAGGATGGTCATGTCCCCTCATTGTAACAAAACAAGTTATCCCAGCTATACACTTGAAAGGTCCAAGTAGAAGGGGCCCTTACTGATACCTGGTGGAAAACCCATACCTGTAGAAGGACATCTGGCAGAAGTAGAGATCTCTAGAAGAGGATTACTAGCCTACAACCTGGCAGGATTAAATCATGAAAATAAAAACTCTGACTTTTCTGCTTTTTGATCTTCTGTAGGTCATTTTCATTGGCTGAATCCAACAGTAAACTGAAGAGCAAGAAAGTCTTTACAGTCAATAAAGGCCAGATTTCCTAGGCACAAATAAAGGTGTTGAAGGTAAGAATAGATTTAGAGAAGCAAAGAGGGTACAGAGGGCTATTTTAATTGAAGTCCTTCCTTTACAAGGCTGGCTCAAAAGGAAAATATTTGGATACCTCTGCCTTAACTTAAATATATGCTCATCCCTTGCATTTCTGGGTTAACACCTCACCTTCCCTTTTGACAGGAAGAACTTGCTGCTGAGTTGGAGGGAGTGACATCTACAGATTGCCCTTAAGGTATCAGACCCATCAAGAATGGTAGCTTTATGTATGACTGCATGTATGTTGTGATTCTACATTATATACAACCAGAGAAATGAAACGTTATGCTCCATCTGTGGACAATGAATTAAAATGCACTCTTATCATGTAAACCAAAATAGAATAAATAAATAAATTAAAAAAAAAAAAAAGAATGGTCTCAGCTGTCAAGAGCCATTCCGCCTAATGTCACGTCATCCTGGGTAGACTTAAGTTGAACACAAATAAATAGTTAAAATTTTTCTTTTCACATATCTATTACAAGGTCCTCCATTGTTTGTGACTGAATGGGCATGTTTTATTCCAGAGAAAACAGTGGGGAGCCTAAATATGGTAACAAGCAAATTGAATTCTTTGTTTACTGGCAACCAAAGATATTTTGAAAATTCATCTATGTACATTAACTGTATTTTGATTTGTTACATATAGTGACATAAGGGGTGTAATTGTCCCATCTTAGTCCCAACATACAGGTTCCCGAATGACCAGATTTGTGAGCCCATCCTTTGCTAGCCCTGTGTGTGTGTGGGGGGGTCATTTTGCATATTGATTGTTGCACATTCATGCAGAGGAGTAAAGAGCAGGAAGGTCACACTAAGTAGACATTGAGTTCAATAATGAATTGACTCACTTTTGCAGCTTTATTCATACTAGGGACTTAGGAAAATGATAACCACAAAGTCAAAAACCTTCTGAAGTTGTTTGTGACTATTTGGTCAACAAAACCATTGAATCCACAGATGCTAAGGTTCAACTGCATGCGTGTGGTAATGTGTGAGACAGAACAGTGCAGAAATAACATGAGCATTGTGATCCCCTTAACCTGCTAATTGAAATTTAGAGGAATTCATACTGGCATATGAGGCTTACTCTTTTTGCCAGAGGGCCTTTCTCTTCAGAGTTTTTCTTTTTCAAGAACCACAGCCATTTATTTTATTGCCACTCTATTCTGCTACACAGTTTTTCCCTGGGCTAATAATGGAATTGCTAACACTGCTTGTTCCCTATTCTGAAAATCACTGTCAGGTGTGAATTTAATGTTTTATTTGAAGACTTGAGCTCCTTCCCATCAGTCACAAAGGGACTTTTTTTTTTATGAAATAATAGTTATTGGTTCTAATATAATTCTTTTCATCGTAGGCTCTCTGAGTGCTGTGTAGTAGATCTCTCTCTGCCGTCTACATTTCTATGACTCCTAACCCCCCTCTTGGATCATGCATAGAATCTTTATGTGAATTCCCTCAATTCTTCCAGACCTGTTTTCAGTCAACTGTTAAGTGGAAAACATTTAAATAATTCTTTCTGGGTCCCTGGAAGAAGGAATAAGACAATTGTGATAAACTTCTGACATACTGTGAATTCAGAATTTAGGAGAGGTGCCAATGGTAAAATATGTCTCCTGAGCTGAGAGATTAAAAACAAGCAAGTAACCAAACTAATCATTCCTCCCATCCCTTCACACGTACTGAACTCCATCACAGCTTTTTCTTTTTCTTTTTCCCAAACCTTAAAGAGATTGAAAATTGGGACTTTATTCCACATTCCCATTTGGGTGTTCAAATTTTGACTATGTTCTAATTACAAGTACTTAAAGTCATAACATGTTTGAGTTGGAAGGGATGGTAAACACCATTAATAATCATTAGTAATCTAGCCCAGTTGTCTTGTAGTCAAAGCTTTAAGGATCAGAGAGATCTACTGACTTATTCAAGATCATGCACAAAGCTAATTAGTGCACATCTGGGATTTCTCACTGCTCTTCTTTCCTCCTTGCTTTATACTAACTTTTCTATTCTCCTTTCCCTTCCCTTCCTTTTCTCCTCCTCCTCCTCTTCCTACCTTAATGTTACAGCTAGACTTTACTCACATGGGAAAAAATGTTGTTTTCAAGGGAAAATATACTAATTCAAATGAAACTAATAAGTAGAAGAAAAGCAGAACAGACTCTCTTCCTTTTCACTGAAGAGGCTTTGAGACGTACATTTTATGTCATCACAACCTTACATTAGGTTGTAAGGCTTCAATTAATTAAACATTCCGAAAAACATAGCTTGCTGTGTGAGGATGAAGTCCTCAGTGTGCAACATTTTGAAATAAAGACATTTTGTATGATATAAAATGACCACATTCTTCAATGAATGATAATCCTTACTTTTTATTCACCAGCAATTTTTTTGGGTGGGGAGGGGTACCGGGGATTGAACTCAGGGGCACTTAACCACTGAGCCACATCCTCAGCCCTGTTTCCTATTTTATTTAGAGACAGGGTCTCACTGAGTTGCTTAGCACCTTGCTTTTGCTGAGGCTGGCTTTGAACTCGCAATCCTCCTGTCTCAACCTCCTGAACCAATGGGATTACAGGTGTGCGCCACCATGCCCAGTTTCACCAGCAATTTTTACCTTCTGAATTTCAAGACAGCATTTAGAATTTGGATCATTCAAACACTTGTATTCTATCTAATTTTAAAACCCGGTGAAAGTAGTAGTGTAAGGTGTTGACTACTAAAAACACAATAAGCCAAGGGAGAAAACCTGTTGGCTAATTTTTTGAAGGGGAACTGAAGTGTGCACACATCTGCCTTTCCTTAGTGGTCTAGTGTTCCTTCTTCCTCTTGTGTGATTTATATAACCCTTAATTACTGGGTAGCACCTGTACAACTGAGTCATGGGACGTCAGTGGTGACAAGGGACTAAGGGAACCAAAAGCCTGCATTTCATTGATGAGATTCAGAGGATGGAATGACATATCCAAGGTCACCTTCTAATTCTTCTCTTCAATTGAATTACTTTAGCTATTAAGGTGAGTTGTACTTTGTTGTCTGGAAGGATGTAATTTCAATGCTAGAAAGATCTTTATAGCAATTGGGCCCTGGGGAATTTAAACGGAGCAAGATATTCTGAATTATGACTTCCACAACAGTTTTCACTTGGCCTCAGCATGATCATTAAGGAAGTCTTTGGGATTTCTACGCTAGTGTGTTTTCTTTTTTATCTTTTTTTTAAAAAATGAATTGAATATTAGGTTGTGTGCAAGCTCGACAACTGCATTCATCAGAGGAAGAAATTTTCTGCCAACCAAATACACTGCCTTAGGAGAAAATCAGGATGGGCAAAGGAACTCTGATGTCAGGTGTGCTTCAACAAAAGACCCTCTCTGGATGTGGGATGTGTAGGACTGAGGCCAGAATGAGTGCCACTCAGGTGTTCTACCAAGCTCATTAAATTCTCTCTTTACTGCTATAGTCACCAATGAGTTAGGAGGGTGGATTTGTAGTACTTACTCTTGGGCATCTGAAATGTAGGATTCTTCCTTCTCCCCCAAAGTGACAGTCACAATCTGTCTTGTTGCAGTTTGACTTTTACTGATGGCTGTGTAGCACTTCTCAGAGACAATTGCAAATAATTATAGAAGTTTGACAGGGAATTAGAATCTAAAAAAACTTGATTAAATCCTTTTGAAGACAGTTAAAATAT
Source organism: Geosciurus inauris (assembly GCA_004024805.1). Classification (NCBI taxonomy): domain Eukaryota; kingdom Metazoa; phylum Chordata; class Mammalia; order Rodentia; family Sciuridae; genus Geosciurus; species Geosciurus inauris. The sequence goes on along the minus strand of PVHX01004441.1, from coordinate 103,418 downwards.
CACTATATCTTATAACAAAATAAAAGTTTGGGTAGAATTTTCATTCTTTTCCTAAAATCATGTGAGTTCCCTTTGTGATCATTTCAATTCATGCAAATGGAAACAGAAGTAAAAGCATTTTAGGAACCATGACCAAGATCAAGAGTGGTGTAAGAAAAAAATCCCCAGAAGTCTAAAACATACCATATAGGCCAGAACTTAAAAATAAAATTAAAATTTTGAAGTGTGAATGAATCTAGATTTGTGAATTCCCAATTGCTATTTTTTTCATTGCATTATGATTACTAGCCAGTAGGCTTTCTCATTCTGGTCCCTTACCTTCTCTACTCTCAGATGACCCCACTGGGGTTGATTCTGGCTCACCTCATTCAAGTTGGGATAGGCAAGTCCTTATCCCCAAGGCAGTCTCTAGGTCTGCATCTCTGTACATAGCTTGAACAGGCACTTCAATCAGCATGCTAATTTGTGAATGCTGAGAGTACAACTCCCTATCTACTTGTTTCTTTTTACATGGACATTTTTAATCAAGTGCCTAATTTGGTCCTGGGGGACTTCACTCTGCTTTAATAATACATGTGACAAAATTTACCTCTTTGCTTTGAAAGTTGTTAATTATGGAGTGCATTTCAAATGAGCTACCATGGCCAAGAAATCATCCCTTTTGGATGCTTATATATTTTAGTACTGGGAAGAAATAATAGGCAATGGAGCATTCTGAAATGCCTCTCCATATGGACAGTGGTGCTTTGGGGGAACCAAACAGGGTAATCAGGAAGACTTCTTGGCGATGAACTTGTATCAAGTTGTTTTCAGGTTAGGCTACAGAGTCTACATAACCCATAGGGCTTAACCTGTTTTCAACACAGATGGAAGAGAAGATTTAGCTGGGAGGCCTTCAGACAGATGAGTGGGCTAGGTCATTAATCTCTTTAAGGAAGTAGAATTCGTTGCAGCTGGGAAGACAGGATTGTTATGCCTTACGCAGTGAGGAGAGCTAATTGTAGTTTGCTCTAGGCTTCTGATGAACTTTTTGGTATAGTCTCAGACTCACATGTGTGGTGAATTCTTATGGCCACTAAAGTTATTACTTCTTACTTAATAAATTAGCGGTAGATTTCCAAGAAATTTGTAATAGTGCCTCTGGTCTTCAGATATACAGTTGCGGTTTAAATACTGATGCAGTTAAAAAGATTTAAACAAGCATTTAAATTACTATGCCTTAAAAGCATCAGATCCCAGCCAACCCCATTTGTACATGTTTGCCTCAAAAGATGGCTTTTAGTGGCTTCATTCCAGAGCTTCTTCCATTATTTCCTCATTCCCTGAAATGATTACTGCAAAAGATGTTGGGTGCCACACAAAATATTTACTTTAACTCTCTATGGGACAATGTCTCAGAAAATGTGATTGCTCAGGAGTTGAAGTATGGAATAAGTCTTCATGAGTGGGCATTTTATGTCATCTACTCAAAGGCATGCTTAGTCTTACCAGGAACATGATAAAAGGCAGAGGTAAGAAAAGCTTTCCTTCTTTTTTTTTTTTTTTTTGTCCTGAGAAAATCCGAGGATGTTTCCCCCTCCCAATAAACCCAGACGGAACCTAGATTTAGGAGACACCCACAAGCCTTTGGGGAGCAGTCTGAGTGGACCATTGCAATGTGATCTTGCCTTTGTACCCATCAGCAACTGAGAAAGTAGGTTAATTTGTGGAACACACAGTGATGATAATTTTCCTACTGGGATCTGGCCTAATAAAAAAAATATTGCCAGTAGAATCTAGGTATTTTTGCAGAGTAGTGAAGCTTGGTTGGAAAAGGGTGAAATCTGACTAAAATTAGGATCAACAAGGAAGAGTGAGAGCCAACACTCCTACATTTGTGATGTAGGGAGAGATCAGGGTGACCATAAAAGTTTCTTAGGTGTGGGTGATTTACCTAATCTCTCTGCCATCAGTTTCCTTCTTGTCAAATGAGAAGTTTGGAGAAAGTTACAAACAGTTCTTCCACTTTGAATATTCTTTTTCTGTTCAGATGGTAGGATGCAACATAGAATAAGGGAGAGACCACTGGCAAGGTCGTGGGTGGTCGGTGGTAGTTGTAACTGCTACTGAATTATTGCAACTACTTTTGGATATTTAGAGTGTGCTATATGGAGTATTCTTGAATATGAGTCTTTTTCATTGGAATAAATTCCTAACATTAGATCAAAGTTCTCATCCATTAAGCTTTTATCATCCTAATAGAATAAAACCACCCCATTATACTCTTTCCAGTTATATAATTTTTGCCCATTTCTCTACATATTTGGCATTATAATATCAAGTGGGTATTAGGGTAAAAGTAAATCCAGATCAATATGAGATTTTAGGAATGAATTAGTAACAACAAAGATGTGACTACTTTCAGAAAAAAATGAGATGGCTTAAATTATTATTTTGTAGCTTTTAAATTTATGTGTGGCTAATACACACACATACACACACATATACACACACACTTTTTTTTTCCTTTTCTTTCTCTTTACACTCCATTACCTGGCATGATTTAAGTCTTCTTACTCTATTTACAAGAGATTCAGCTTTTGGTTGCTCTTTTGCAATGCATCAATGGTAGACCCCAATCAAAGTTAAGCACTATAGGAATGCCTAGTTGGATTCCAAGACATAAGGCACCAAAATGAAAATTTTCTATTAAAGAATGAAAGTGTCTCTCTAGCAACATCTAAGATCTTGGAGTTTTTATATGTATATTTTGAATCCCATTTCTAAAACAACAATTCCCAGATCCTAGTCTAATACCTGTATGCAGAGCATATGCAGAAGGGATCCTGAAAATCACTTGAGCCATGTCCTGTATTAGAACTGAAACCAGAGGTCAAATGCCTTTCTCATCACCCCCAAAGCTCTTCATAAGTAAAAGTAGAGCGTTCTGGAGTGGTAGATGCTTGTCAAGTATTATCAGCATCACAAATAAAAGGAGGTGATATATGTGGCATGCAAAGAAGCAGATATTTAGTAAATTTGACTTTTCACCTTTTAAAAAAGTGTGTATTTGATTTGATGTTAAGTACAAAGTGTCATTTATGAGACTGATGGAAATCTTGTACAAGTCATTTCCTTTCCTCTTTTAGAATTTCAATTTTCTCAACTCTAAAATAAAAACTCTTAGATCAGATGAGATCTCAATACCTCAATTATATTCTAAATTTAACATTTAAGAACTTTATGAAGACATCGATGTCATTGCAAGTCCAGAAAGTATCAAGGTTTTCATCTTTGTGCATTTTTAGAAATTGTCAACAATCAGAATATGGAAGATTAAAGCTCAGAATGCTGTTTTCAAAATCATGTATCCAAGCCAGAATTTAAATGTCATGTTGAAGAATAAAGTATCAATGCACTCTGCTAAATTTGGGCTCTGGTCTTATAGCAGAAATTATTATACTTTATGGGGCATAGAATGAAGTTTGTTCTCAGGAAAGTGTTGGAATTTTCTCTACAAAATGAATTAACAGATTTCCATATGATTTCAGAGGAGCCTATAGTAGAGATGCAAGTGTTTTAAACCAACCACTGAAAAGTCTTGTTTGCTCTCCTAGATTTATTCTACAAAAGGACTTAAGATGTTGATTCTGATCTTAAAGACCTCAACAGTGCAAGAGGTGAAAATATACAAAGAAACTATAAAATAATTTAATAGGCAAGATAATACACATAGAATTAAGATAGCATAGAATCAAGGGTCTCATCTATTCCAGCCTTGGGAGGGGAAGAACAATTAGGGATGGTTTCTAGAGATGGTGACACCTAGAGATGCTGGGTGATTAGCTGAAGGCAACACCACTAATTAGTGGCAGTGTAAGCCCTAGATACAGTCAGTAGCTTTCCTGAGGGTCTAAGTTCTTACTTCACTTTAAGGAACTGAAATAGATTTTAGATGATGCAATATTTTCCCTCTATCATATGTAAGTTTTCTAAGTAATTCTTACATTTCTCTGCTGGTATTAAGAGAAATCTGAGTGTCACCAGAAGGATAGCAATTGTCCTGTTGACTTGGTGTCAAAAATTTCTCTCTTTTGTTCAGTGCTCACTTATTTGTGAATTTGGTATTGTCCAGGAAGCTTCTTTGTAAGAACACTTTAGAGTGCCTTGATCTTAGGGAATGTATTATCTCACTTTGATTTCTCACAGTTAATATATCTGTGACAATCTGAAGGGATGGAGGTAAAAGGTAATGTGCAATTATTTGCTGCTGCTAATAATAATCAACATACATTAGCTGATTTTACTATTAGTTCATTCAGAGCCCTATTTTAGAAAGATAAATGGATTGTTTTAATAAAGATGTACAAAAATCAAAGAACCAAAAATGTTTTTCACTGTTTAGTCTGAAACATTCTTCTTTATCTCTCAGCGTAGATAACTCATCAAGTAGTCAAGAAACTGTTTTGTTTTCCAGAAAAACATCTTTAGAGTACTTGGCACATAAAAAAACACAAAATGCTTTTGTTGGTTTCATCAGTGAATGAATAAATCAAGAAACAAATGTAGAGTTCATTGTATTCACAGCTTCACAAGGATCTACATATAATCAAATCATTCTTGACTTCCTTCTGGTAGGTTCCTGGATTAAACACTCTTTTTTTACTCTGTCAAACATTGTTGGGTTATTCTCCCCAATTCTTCCCCTGTAATGTACAGAATTCTACAACCACATTCTTTTTTATTTTATTTTTTGGTACTGGGGACTGAAATCAGGGGTACTCAACCACTGAGCCACATCCCCAGCCCTATTTTGTGTTTTATGTAGAGACAGGGTCTCACTGAGTTGCTTAGCGCCTCGCCATTGTTGAGGCTGGCTTTGAACTCGCGATTCTCCTGTCTCAGCTTCCCAAAGTGCTGGGATTACAAGCGTGAGCCACCACGCCTGGCTTACAACCACATTCTTGACAAGGCCTCCTGATGGATGGAATGTATTTCCATTGTCCATGACTTTGGACTTGACCATATCACTTACTTTGACCAATGGGATGTCTGCAGAATTGACATAGGGGAGGCATGAAATGCATTTGCCTGGTTTAGACCGGCTTTTTTGTCTTCATTGAGTTACATTCTCACCAAGAGTCAGTTGTCTTTGTTCCCATGTCTGTGTATCAGGTGTGCCCATTATTCTAATTATATAATTTACTTAATGTTACAGAAGCTAACGAATCATATGTTAGAGAACAAACTTGTCTCTGTAAAACTAAATTGTTTTACAATTAAAAAGGCTTGGTGAAAACTTGATGAAGGCAAATTTTTAAAGAGAAAATGAAGTTAAATTAGGTGTTGGTGAGAGTATTTAAAAGACTGAAGGAAAATATATCTAGGAGGATTTTGCATTGAGATTTCTGTGTAAGTTCTTAAGCTCTCTTTTTTTTTAATTAACAAAATTATAACTGCGAATCTTGAATGATTAAATACCTGGGATTTTGTGTAAGAACTAAATGGAGCTAAAGCTTCAATTATTGTAGATATTTGCAAGAAAAGTCCTTGACCTTTAACAAAAGATTATTCACTGAATGTTTATTTATATGTTTAAAGTAAAATAAAATGTTTAAACTGTGTACAAACCTTTATAATTTCCTTCTTTAACCAATTTTCTGATTAATTGAATACCATCTCAATTCCTTTTTATTATGAATTTCATACATTTGATATCATGATGAAAATTCCTTCCTTCCTTCTTTGTAAATATTCTAATGTTGTTAGTATAAATTACAAGACCAATGTTAGAACAGCCTTTTCTTCACCATGAATATGAAAAGGGTAAATTTTTCAGTTGCTACTCCTCTTCACGTACTTAAGTCCTATTCTTGTTTATAAATTTGCAATTCAGTTAGTAACCTTTTTATAACAGAAGACATTCCTTCATCCACATCTTTTCCCCTGTTAGCTCTCTATGCTACTTTTATTGTAACGGAAACTTCATGAATGCTGGGCGCTTTGGGTTTTTTGAACTTTTTTTTTTTTTAATTCCTGAAAAATCACATCCCAAAATCATCTGGATTCAAATCTTGAATAGAAAGAAAAGCCAACTTGTTTTCACCTATCTTTTGATTGTCACTAAATGAAACCACTGTGTACATTATTTGCCTGAAACCCTAATCTTCACAAAGTGTGCATGAAGCAAAATCAATTGTGGGGAACAAAATTGCTAACATTTTCCATGCATGTGGATATGACTTTGGGTTTGGAATAACTTGGATTTGTTTCATATTTAAAAGAAAATATTGCATATATTGATTGATGGAACATGCTGCTGGTAGTGGGTTTTGAGATGCTGACGGTCTCCTCCTTGGAACAATTCTAAGATGAATGCTTTGTGGCATTGTGGGATCAGAAATCAATCTATAGGTGATGACATTCCATCACCACTGACTACGGTTGGAATTGAAAAGAGAGCTGCAATTGGAAAAGCAAGCTTCACACCACATTACCCATAAGTCAATTGCTTCGAGTGTAGGAACTAACCACACAAGGAAATCCAAGAGCCACTCAGCACCAGATCACCAGCAGTTTGGAACACGTGTGAGTAATTTGGGAAGAAAGGGAATGCTGGCTCAGATATTTGGGTTATTCTACTTTCCAAAGTGTTGGTTCTCACCTGGACAGAAAAGGTAGACAAGAGACGCTTGGCTTTAATAAAGTTTACAGACTCTAGACAGATTTTAATACACTGAGATTAGTATAGGTCTATACTGTTCAAGACTATGGTGCAATGGCTAAAGAAAACCGGGCAGTGGCTTTCAAAGAAATTAAAAATACTTTTTTCATTTTGGAGTGTTTTTTCATTAAGGTTTTCTCAGATTCTGAGGGAATGGAGAAATTGAGCTAATATGTTCCAGATATGTATGAAGAAATACTTGGCTTAATGGTATGAAAAAATGACATGGAAAAAAAGTGGTTGTGGGTATAATATATTGGTATTTATAAATGTGCATGGGACAATTAAAAAAACAGAAAGCTGGTAAAGAATCTTAAAGACCTAATGTTTGTGGTTGTTACTTGATTAATATGCCAAGACTAGAAAATGTGTTTATGAAACTGGTTTAATATTACTGATATTAACAATGTCAAGCATTATTGTTCACGTAACAACCAAACAAAAACAATGAAGATGCTATAGCTCTGATACAGTGGCAAAGCAGCTGGAATGGACACAAAAAGATCCATATGTGAGTCCAGGATAAACTACTTTGTAGTCCTTAGACCTTTGAGAAAGTCTTTGGAGCACCATGTTGTTATTTGAAAACTGTCAATGTATTCAACCTCCACAGGGTTGTTGAGATATGACAATATAACACACAAAAGCAACCTGTTTTTTAATACCACCTTCCATTTGATCAGCACTTTACGATCAACAGAATGAGACCATTGTTGACTCATTTGGATATTCATTTGGCATTTAGATATCCCAGTGTCTCCTCCCAGTTGTTTAATAAAATTACTTGTTTTCAACAGTTTGGTGTTATATAGACAACACAGGCAGCTGGGGCCCTGAAACTAGCAGACAGGGAAGGGGTGAAGGCTCTTCCTTGAGCTCTGGCTGCACTGATTCTGCACAGTGTTTGGTGACCTTCCACCTCTCCAGTTGATAAGCATTCTTGGGAAAGAATGGCTTTATTAAGTACTCTGTTGACAGTCTGCCCTTTATGATCTGAGCAGATGGCCATTGCCTCTTCCCTCCTACAAGCCCGACTGTCTTTATGCCTAGAGAAATCAAAGTGAATAATATACAGCTATTGGTAACAGATAAACACAAACTCCAGCCTTTTTCTATTTTAATTGGACCCTCAAGCAGGGAAAGGAGAAGAGAGTGGCAGCTACAACACTCAACCTCAGATGTGTGATGTTTTGTCTTCTGCATATGGAAACAAAGGGCTCTTTATTTTCTTCTCTGCATAGTTATTTTTCATAACAAAAGAGATAAGGGCAGTTGATATATAGACTTCATCCAAGTCTGATTTTATTTCATCACATTTTCATTATTTCTTTGCTTTTGCATTAATTCTCTTTGTAGTATTTGTGTCTTAGAAGCATTTGTAAATGATTTTTTGGATATACCCTCTTAAATGAAAATAAGCCAAACTCAGTGGTTAAGTGAATGGCTTTGGAATCAGACCTGATTAGTTTTCCCCTTATATTTTTGGACATACTGCTTAACTTTGGAACATACCTCCTAGGACTTCTATGTCTCAACTAAAGAAATGGAGGAATGGGTATAGTAAAGATGGTTGATAAAATATATATATATATACTGTTCATTGAAAGTGCATATAAAGGTGTTTAATATGAAGAATGTAATCTGCTTATAATTTTGTGCAGTTAGAAAAATTATGATTGTAACAATTTTTTTTCTATTTGCCTCAATAAATGTTTTCAGTGAACAGTGTGTACAGCTTCTGAAAATTTGTTTTTTTCTGTTATGTTTGATAACATGTATTAAAATGCAACTTTTGAGGAAAAAAAACCAAAAACACCAAAAAAAAAAAAAAAAAAGAAATGGAGGAAGTACTAGTACCCTTTCCTGAGGATTGTGAACCCATGAAATGAAACAATTATTCAAAAACAATTAGTCCCAGTCAATATGTCAAAATGCTTGGTAAGAGTTGTAGAAAAATATTTCAAATTCTTATAACTGAAACACTTAAAATTCCCAATTATAGGCAGATTTAGCCTTTGGCATTTTTTTTTTCTTTTGGTACTGGGAATTTAATCCAGCAGTGCTTTACCACTGAGTTGCATCCCTTGCCCTTTAAAATTTTTGTTTTGAGACAAAAATTTGCCCTTGTTGGCCTTGAACTGCAATCTTCCTGCCTCAGTCTTTTAAGTTGCTAGGATTACAGGTGTGTGCCACTGTCCTCGGGAGCCTTCAGTTATTTATATGTAGCAGTGTATAGCAGAAGCCTTTGACATTCATGCTGGTTGATTTCATTAAAATTGATGGTTACCTCCAGTCCAAGAGAAGGAATAGGTAGCTTGCATTTCTTTTCTTTCCTTTCTCCCTCTCATCTTTCCTACCTTCTTTTCTTTCCTTCTTTTTGTCTAGGGAAAACAACAGCTTCTAAATTATAGGGCCTAAACACATATAAGAGGGAAAAACTCTCAATGGAGCCATTTTATAAGGCTATCTACACAACCAAACCAAACCAAACCAAAAAACAGAGCCAGCAAATATTCCAAGTCTTTATTCCACAGTTTGAGAAAGTTATATTAATATGCACTCAATGATGGTAATTTTAGGGTAATCTATATGCCAAAACATTCTTGTGTCATACATTAAAATTGTCACCCATTGTGATATCTAAGCAATGGATGAAAGAACCAGAGATCTCACTGATTATCATTTGAAGTGAAATAAATTTTCTTGATAAATTTCAGCACTAAGACTTTATTTTCTTAAAATAAAGTTGAATTCATGCAGAGAAGAGAAATGGTAATGCCAAAAATAAATAAAAACAAATATTTGTACTTTTTTATGCTTACTATATCTGCTCATTGTGCCTAATTATAAACTTATATTTCTGGCATGTAGAAAAGTTCCCATTGCCTTCCATTCTTTCCTTCTTTTTATGTTGTGCCTCCCTTCAACCCGCAGAACTCAGATTGTTAGGGGAGAATGAGGGATATTCTTTTCTGAGTTTTCTGGAATCTTATGTCAAATAACCCAAATTGGTTTATCCATCCGGCCAAGTACCTGGTGGGCGTCAGTGTCCATGAGGTTGGAGAATGAGAGGTGGGGTACATTTCTGGCTTTACCTTCATTTACCTCAAAGGCCAATGTGACTTCTATTCATGCCTCTCACCACTTACACAACTCTGATTGAGGATGACCAAGTATGCAGCTGGGGACAAAGAGGAGAATGTTAATATTTCACTATACGGGCAAAGCCAGTACCACTGTGGATCTTCCCCTCCTTTATTTTGGTCTGGTCCTTTATATGTAATGGAAAAACACAGTTGCCCTCCCCAGGGGTTTTTGTTTTTAATTTTAGATATACTGAGATTAAAAAATAAATAAAAACGATGACCATTTGAGCACTTGTATAAGCTAGGGCTCTGAAAGCTGTAATTTGAAAATTCTGTGGGTGACAATGTTATTTAAGAGGGGGAAGAAAAGATAATTATGGTAAGAAAAAAAACCGAGACACATGTATCTGTAGCTGCTAATTACATAAGATGGTTAATTTAGGTAGCTGCAATAGAGTCAAAAATCTCATGACTCAGATCTTAAAGCAGCAGCAAAGTTACTACAGGGACACTCTGGCGTAAGTTTTGGTGGAATTAAAGTAATACTAATAGTAATAGCTAAAATTTAGTGAGTACTTACTATATGCTAACTACTGTGCTTTTTAACATTTTATTCTACTTATTGCTTAAAATAAACCTTTATGGTAAATATACTGTTGCCATTTCCCCCATTTGTCAGATAGGACAACTGAGGCATGTGGCGGTCACTTATCTACAGTGCAGACTGAATCTATCTTTCTGATAACAAAGCCATCTTTATTTATCAAGAGCTTCTTCCAAAAGAATATTACTAAACTTATTCAGATAAGCGAGCTTAGTCAGGTGGCCAAAGAAGAAAACAAGGAAGCTAAATGAAGTCTGTACTTTGTCATCTGCTTTTGTATAATATCCTTAACTATCGTTTACTATTCTAGACCTTTTTACTACTGTTAGTCGATTTGAAAACAGAAAAATGTATTTTTTTAAAGAATTATTTAGAAAGCAGTAAGGATATTATTCTTCTTTTTCCTGCTTTTTATTTTTATTTTTAGTTATATATGGACACAATACCTTTATTTCGTTTACTTATTTTTATGTGGTACTGAGGATCAAACCCAGGGCCTCACACGTTAGGCAAGCACTCGACCACTGAGCCACAACCCCAGCCCAGGATGTTATTCTTTAATGAATCATTAGCACAATATTTTTTATAGCTAAACCAAATCAAAATTAAATCTGTCTTTGAGATGCTTAACTTAAAAAGGTGTCTAAATGAGCAATGTGGAAGAAATTTTCCCCAAGGGGAAGTAAAGACAAGACATGAATGACTTATGTCTCTTTGGGACTCCAACTTTCTTTCTTTCCTTTTTTTTTAGGTACCAGGGATTGAACTCAGGGGTACTCGATCACTGAACCACATCCCCAGCCTTATTTTTGTGTATGATCTAGAGACAGGATCTCACTGAGTTGCTTAGGCTGGCTCACCATTGCTGAGGCTGGCTTTGAACTCACGATTCTCCAGTCTCAGCCTCCCAAGATGCTGGGATTACATCTCCTGGCCCTCTGAAAAAGTTTAGAATCATAGAGAGATGTGGTCACCCCATTTCTATATTGATAGTATCTTTCTCCATGTTAAGACCAACCCTATTTCATCTCTTCAAAATGTATTCACTGGTTTCAGTACAATGACTTCAATTTGTTTTTTTAGCATCTCAAATATTTATACCAATTTGTCAGCAGCAAGAATCAGTGACAGGCGGAGATAAAGTATTATTTATGCTGAGATATCCAATTTTTACTTGTTTGGCTGCTTTCTTGAAAGATGATGCTTTGGAAAATAAAATACAACATTTATCATTGTTTGGTTGACTGTTGGGAGGTGGAGTTTGCTCTCTTTGCTGTGACCCAGTTAGTTCACATAGCAGAGCCTTCATTCATGTCTTCCTTCTTTATAATTTCCCCAATGCCACCCTTATAAACCCCAGCACAGGAGACACATTTGTAAACCATTATTTGAAAGGCAGAACAGTGCTAGGATGAACCATTTTAAGACAATTGCAATATGTTTCAAAGGCAGATAATAATCCTTATGAGTTTTTGGGTTTGCATATGGACTACAACATCACATGGCGCTGTATGTTTGGGGATGAGAAAAAGAAAGTGTGCATGTCAGATGGGAAAAAAAAGATAGCTGATGGCATTTCAAAGGGATTCTCTGTATTTAGCTTTCATCATACCACAATTATGGAATATTATGAAAACAATTTAATTTATTCATTTATTCAACTAATATTTGTCAACAACTCCCACTAGATGCCTTTTTACTCTCTGATTATTGATTTAAGATTTGATGGATTATGTCATTTGAACAAACCATTAAAATTATCTTTGTACTAAGTTTAATTTTATTAAGATGTTTAGTCTAGGGCTTCCCTTCTTTCTATTTTGCAAGATGCTATGGTAATCGATTATCTCCTGAATTTTATTGCCATTAACTTGCAGATGACATGTGCTATGTATAATTTACTACGTTGGTTTCTTTTGGAACATTTACTTTCAGTCTAAAAATCCTAAGGAGGACTGATAACCATAGTCAACTGCTCAGTGCACAGGGCTAAAATAATGAAATCCCTTGAATTTACATTTTTTACCCTACCACTGTTAGATTTCACTGGAAAACTGCAACTGGGCATAGCTTTTTACATATACAGGCTTAAGATGTGGCAAAACCTAGGAAGTGGGTTTAGTTAACCTTACTTTAAAGCAGTTATCTACTATTTTGTTCCACTGAAAAGAAATATCCCCGTGAGTAACATGGCAAAGAGAGAATAGAAAATTACTTTATACTTTTTGTCTTTGACAATTTACTCAATTAATTGACCAATTTTGACTTGGTCCACAAATTATGAAGGTGATGTTGGGCTAAGTGCTCTTGGTTATTTTAAAGAGGAAGACTAAGTTCTATTTGATCCCTGAGGAGCTAGGTGGTGTTGGCTAGATAAAACTAAAACAATTTGAAAAACCCTGACTGGCATATGAGCAAATTCTAACTCTTATAGTCTAAAGGTCTTGAGGAATTAATTTATAAATTTTCATTAAAAGAAAAAGAAACTGAGTGTAGTAAACTAAGTAAAAGTGAAGTTTAAGCTTACTGAGTAGCTCATAGGATTACCAGGAGAGGATAAGAATAGGACCCAGAATGAGCTTTCTGAACATGTTCTAATAGTGTGACTTTGAACTCATTTGCTGCTGCGGCCAAACACCAGGACTACTAATTCTGGACCAGATACTCAGCTTGGTATCTGCCACAACCCTGGCTGCCATGAGCAAAGGCGGTTCCTCATCATTCCCTTTTATACTACTACCTACTGGGTCAAGGTCCACTTTTATGTAAAGCTGATTAGAAGAACCTTGGTTAATATTTGATTCCTAGCAAAAAGGGATTCTAGAAAAATATTGGCATTTCTATTTTCTAAAGGTGGCCTTTGTGGCCCACTAAAAACTAATAATTTTGGCTGAGCAGCCTAAATAAATGATGAACTGGAACTACAAAATTTGAAGTAAATATTTTCCTGCTAGGCTTATTGATCTGTATCTGCATATATTGGATATGGTGATGGGATTATAGCCTTCATATTTCTGGTCTATTCTTTATAAAATTATACTTATCCAGCCAACCATTCAATTTTTGTCCTTTTATATCACCTTTTTATGTGAAGCATTCCCTAATTATTTCACATGCATTTTCCTTTTTTAAATAGAAAACTAATGGACTGAAGTGGGATTACTTGAAGAACAATTTTTTAAAAAGATTTTGGTATTTACTATGGAAAACATTCTAGCAGATGAGAGAAGATTTTCTTGTTCTAAAAATCTCAATGTATTCTTTTTTTTAAAATTTATTTTAGTTGTTGATGGATCTTTATTTTATTCATTTATTATTTATATGTGGTGCTGAGGATCAAACCCAGGGCCTCATGCATGTTAGGCAAGTGCTCTTCCACTGAGCTACAGCTCCAGCCCCTCAATGTATTCTAATCAAATAATATTTGAGAAATGATTTTAACTTCTTGAGCTATATTAAATAGGGAGAACACACAGAAAATTTAGTGAAGCATCTCTGAGATTAAGTGGTATAATAAAACATACAGAATTGAAAAAAATATAGATACCTCAATATAAACAGAAATCCATCTTGAAATGTGTTCTAAGACTTCCATGTAGATCCTAAATGAACAAGCAAAGCAATGTCCATGCTGCTGACTTGGGTTCAGAGCCATGCTTTCTAGAAGGGACCTCTACCTCTATCACCAATAACTTCAGAGTGCACAGAAGCATTATTTTCTCTACCTTGAAAAGAGTGGTTACCATGAGGAAGGATAAGAGATTAGGGACTATGTCTGGCCTCCTAAGACACATATTATTGGTTGGCAATCAGACTCAATTTAGATCCACATAGCAGAGGCTTTATGGTCTAAGGACCATTGAACTCCAAGACTTATGGTATGTGCTCCATTTACTACAACACCTGCACTCAACTCAATTGGATCCTTTTGATTCATTATGCCATTTTGCAATGTTCAAAGACCTTTCTTATTCCCCACTGGTGGTTTGAGGATCCACTAGATGAGCATCAAATAATAAGTAAAGTACTAGAGTTGGTGAATCAAGCACAACAGCTTCCTCAGTGCTTGGAAATGCCACCTAAAACACTCTTTTTTAACACCAGTGGCCTAAGAGTCAGTTCCTAACAATGGAGGATGCCCACTCGGGCACAAGAAGAGGCTCTACATGTTTCTCCATTGGCATTTCTAGTTCTACTGGCTTAGGTCAAACCAATTCTTGTGAAAGTTTACGGTGATAAAACAAAAATCAATGGTTTTCCCACACTTTTCTAGGGATGCCTGTGGGTCATCTGCAGTGCAATGGGAGACATTCAGGGCACATCTTGGTGGCCCTAGTCTACCTTTGATTTAGCTAACATAGTTCTGCTTTTATCTTTAAATAGTGGGACTTCATTTTAAAAAAAGAATTCTAATTTAAAACAAAAAAAATCCAGTATAAAGAAACAATTTAGAGGAGCTTTTTAAAAAAATGTATTTAGTAAAACTTTCTATTCCAAATGTTCTTTGCTTTCATAATAATAGCTAACTCATGGTGCTTACTATAAATCAGACACTGTTCTAAGTGATTTGCATATGTTAAATTCCCTTAATCCTTAAAACAACCTACATACTGTTTTTAGCCCCTACTTCACAGGTAAGAAGTTTAAAGGAACAGAAAAGTTTTAAGGTCTACCCAGATTGATACACCCATTCCATGGCAGAGCTGGTATTTGAACCTTAATAGCCTAGTTTCAGAATCTATCCTTTAATCTACTTTGTCCTGTGTTTTTCGACTATTTGCCATTCTGTGTTATATTATTACTCGGTATACTTTCTTATAGTGTATTTGTAAGCAATAATGTGGTTTGGGTTTAAATGAAACTCTTAAGAAACAGGGACTTACTATGGATTTTAGAATGAAATTTTGTGACTATTCAGCATAACATCTTGCACAATTGTTACTTATATCAACAAATTCCTGGAAGTATGTTGAAATATATTTGCAGTAAACTGTTGGAGAAAGACTTAAGTGTATTATGATTATTTCCTCCAGTCCTTTTAATAGCAATGATTATAAGGCTATTATACACTGTTTAAAGTCTCACATACTCGCATATATCATGTGTTGAAATTCAGCAGAAGGTGGTCTCTTTGTGTTTCCATTTCCCTCTGCCTTATAAGAATGTTCCTTTCAATTTTCCCTGGATGTGTGTGTCTGCCCAAATCAAAAGTTTTGCTCACAAAACATATATGTGTGACCAAATGAGATGACCTGAGCATAGCTGTTTAAAATCTTCACATATACTTGTTCATTTAAACATGTATGCTCCCATCTTTCATGTTGTGATATGTGTACTGGAATTCAGATCTATCCTATTCATCAGGATAAATCCATGTAGAAATGCTCCAACCTGTATACCTGCCTTTCTTTTTTGGTATTGCATTTCTTTTTGTCAGGACCTTCCTTGGGATATAAAAAATGAATTGCTAATTTCTAAGGAAAGCTTATGATCCAGTGAAATCATTCTGGCTGGCTTTCTCCTACTATACTACAATACTAGTTTTCCCTGCAATACTACAAAGTTGGAGTTGCTAGACACTAAAATTTGAAGGGAAGGAAGCAGTAATAGTGGTGAGAAGAAAGAACAGCTGGCCTTTAGGAAGAGCTTACAAGCTTACATACATTTTGCAAGAAACTTTATGTGCATCACCACGTTTATTCCTCTTGCCAGCATGTCAATGAGCATACATGGGATAAATGGCTGAGCAATGATGCCAGGGAGTAAGTTTTTAGTTTTCTATTTTCTGTATAAAGAAAAAGCATGTTTACAGGGTTAAATCAACTTGCCTGAAGTTCCATACAGCTAGTACCTATTAGGAGTTGGTTCTAACAAAAATAGCTATCGGAGTAATGAAACTATTATCCTTTCCCTCCTCACTTTTAAACTTCAAGGGAATGGAACGAGAATATAGATGATGAATTCAGATGTGTTTGAAGGATGGAAGAGAGAATGGTGTCCTTCTTTTTAGTAGAAATTTGATTCTACATAACGGTTTCCATTAAACGTTCTCTACCACTAGGTACATATGGTTCCGTGACTGGCTGTAGAAATTCCTCTCCACAGGGCTTTTGTTACCTAATAAAAAAAAAGCTTTGCCCATCCCCCAAACTTTCAGTTCTCATCTTCATTTGCAAAAGTTCGGAAGTCTATGTTGAGCTTACCTCATGGACCAGTAGATGGCAGCAAGAGCCCACTCTAGACCCTGGGACTCGTGCTCCTGAGCTCCTGCATGCTGTGAAGCAAAATATAATCGTCCACTCCTTACCTGACACATTGGAGGGGCTGATTTTCCAGGTCACACATGTCTTATTGCTTTTGAAAATAATCATGTAGAAAGACTTTTCATTGTGTTTGTTGTTACATTTCTGCACGGTGGAGACTGTCAAGCCAAAATCAAACTAATAGCAGGGAAAAAAATAATAATGAAGAAAAAGATGATGACCCAGTGGAAGTGCGAATAATTTCCGTTAAGAATGTTCCTCATGGGTTTTCAAAGAAGTTTTCATCACCAAATCTGATCAGTGAAGCATTCTTGTTCATAAATTATTTATCAATCTTTCCTTTGCCTCATCTTTACCCCCATCATAACAAGCAAAATCCAACTCTGGGTGAATTCTCTTAAGAACATATGGAGAAAAAAAATAAATGGAGAGAAGCATTTCTCAACCACCCTTTATTATCAGAAATAAAGTACAACTGTAACGTATACCATATACAACAAAAGGTGTTTATTTCTTTTAATTAGAATTTTATTTTTGAAGGATGTTCCCCCTGGTATTTAGCATTTAACATTGTGTTAGTATTTATTTGATATTCAGCCTACTGCTGGTTCATTTATCTGGGCAACATGCTCTGGATTTTATGGATGAAAGAGTGTGATTGGTTTGAATTTGAAACAAATTGGTTCCTGGACCTGGGGGGAGAGGGAACTTCAGTGTAGATGCAGCCTTCTCACTGCTCAGTATTTGACAAGCAAACAGCCTCTCTAAATCTTTGTTCTATTTTCTTTAAAATCAAGATGAAAGTATTTTACATGATTGTTAAGAGAACTACATAAAATGAAATAAGTGTACGCAATGAA
Source organism: Geosciurus inauris (assembly GCA_004024805.1). Classification (NCBI taxonomy): domain Eukaryota; kingdom Metazoa; phylum Chordata; class Mammalia; order Rodentia; family Sciuridae; genus Geosciurus; species Geosciurus inauris. The sequence goes on along the minus strand of PVHX01004441.1, from coordinate 85,902 downwards.
ACCCGGGTTTAGCATATTTCCCAAGTTCACAGTTGTGGCAACGGAAGTGACGAGTGGTAGATCCACTTTCAATTGTCTGTGTTTCTGTTAGCTCCTTCCTATTCAACCCTGGCCACAGAGTTACAGATGTCCCTTCTATGAAGGGAATGCACTTGAAGATGCCAAAATGAAATGTTGTAGAAGGTGAGAGGTGGGCTCACTGCAGAGAAGTCTTCATTTTATGAGGGGGGCTATGCTTCATATTTGTCAAAAAATTCATCATCCATCAGTGAGACATAATGCCAAAAAGAAGAAGAAGAAGAAGAAAAATGGTACCATGAGGAAGAGAAGAAAAATGAAAAGCAAAGTTTCTGAAGGAGCAGAAAGGGTACAATCATCATAATCGTGCTTGATCTATAGAAAGTTGTTCAGGATCTGAAAACAGAGGAACTGATGTTTAAGAACTTCAAGAACTAGAAAAATTGCCATATACTGTAGAGAATCTTTACCCAAGAGCCTCTTCCATTTGAAATTTTGACATTTATTTTGGAATAAAATCCTGCATCAGGAAATAACATTATTCCCTCAGCAGTGCCAGTCTGGCAACCTATCTTAACAGGTTTCCCCCCACTCCCAGCATTTTGGGACAATCCATCTTTTCAATACCATAGTATTTCACAAACATTACCATGACACTCAAGAGGGCAGGTGTTTTAAGTTCCATTTTACTGATAAGCAAGCATCTATTCAGAGGAACTGGCTGGCTGAGGATTGCCTGACTTCAGAGTTAGGCTATTGGAGATCTGTTTTTCTCCTTACCACTACAGCCAGACTACTGACATAGCTATAAATACAATTAGGAAATAGTGGCCAAGCTATTCTGGGTTCCAATCTACATCACTATTCCCACACTGTGTGACTGCTGCAGCATTGTCAGGGAGGATGGATGTGATAGTCACCCTGGTCAAGGGGGCCTGTATCTTTCCTGCTTACACATGGTTACTGTTACATGGTTACTGTAGTTCATCTTTATTCATCTAACAATGAATATTTATTAAAAATAAAATAAACAGGAGCTTGAAGAGGAAGCAGATACTTTTGTTGAAGACTTCAAAGAAAACAAGAAAGACACTGTCATCATTTTGGGCACTTAGGAAGTATAGAGAAAATTACCCAGGATCTGAACAAAAAGGAAATCAAGAGCAGCTTGGTATTAAATCCTGGTTGAAATGCTGGCTTCTAACCAGTCAAGCTGGCCATCTTTAAGAGTCTCTTCATCTTAAGATGGAAATGGTACCAAGATCTCCTTTACAGAGCTATTTTGAGTACAAAATGAGCTTATGCATGTTGAAATGTTTATCACAGTGCTGTTGTACAGAAGGCGCTTAATAATACAGGTTAGCAATTACAATTACTACTCTATACCACTGCTATTATTAAAGCTCTGTCTGTGAGAACTTGTAGTTCTTGCCAAGGGCTGAAGGCTAATTTGACATTGAGGGTTCAACTTGTTCATAGTTAATGTAAACAATAGTAAACTTTCAAAATTTCAATAAATGATGCTTCTTCTAAAAACAATTTTCTTTCATAGCGTATATAGTTGTAGCTTATCTTTGTTTTGGTCTAAATCTTGAAACACTTTCATGGGATATGTATACCGTAATTGTTTCTCTTTGCCAGTTATTGGTTATAAATTGGATCTCCTACCTCTAAAGGTGATTTTAATAATGAAAATAAAACAAACTATTATGACATAGCACTCTGATCTATTTCCTGAAAATTAATACATATATAAACCTGAAAAAAATATGGTTAATATTTTTTGATATTGTATGCTGCTTTTTGATGAAGCACGGAAACTTTTGACTCAGTTTTTCCTTATCTGAAAAATTTGGAAGATTCACTGATTCCTGTTACAATTTTTCAGCATTTATCACATGCCAGATGTAATAAAATATGTGGTAAGCATATTGCATATACATCCTTACTAAACTGTGAAGTACATGTTATTTCTGCTCTACAAAGAAAGAGGCTCCACGTATAATAAGCAACTCAAGGTCAAGTCAGCACACAGGTTTTCTGACTTCAAAGCTTGTGTTTATAACTACTGCACAAATCTAATATTACTATGAGGATTGCCTCCATATCTAAAATCCTGTGATTGCATTTAAAGTGCTCTTTACTATAGTAGGTAAAAGTGTTTTGACATATGCCTTCAGCTGGAGGGGAAACAAGACAATTTAACGAAAATAAACATAGTATATCAGGTATAAATTTACACATTACCACTCAGGGACACAGAAATATAGCTTCTTAGTTTTCCTACTTCAATTCCATTTTGTTCTCAAGTTCCCTCAAGCTTCTAAAGCAGACAAGGTATTTTATGGTATTCTGGTATATTCAATCCAAACTAGTTGAATTTGCAGCCATTATTATTTTAGTTGGAAGCATCTCCACTCTTAAGGGGAAATTCAATATTTCAGGCTTCTGATAACTCACTTTTATTCATCCCTTCTCTTTTTCTTTGTAACATTGGGCTCTGGGAAAAGCTATAACTTACAATTATGGAGGGGAGAGGTGTCTTTGGTGGGTGCAGTGCTGGCCACTGTCGATAATGAAACTATTCTTACTGGACTTTGGCATGGCCTGATGTCTGCTATGGATGAACAAGTTTCATGAACTCTGTGTATCATTTGCTCTTACCATACATATAATGCAGTGGAATTTTGGCTGTTATTTATCTCTAATTTGGGGATGTGGGAACTACTAGATCTACTGCAAGGCATAAAGACCTGGGCAGTAGAAAAATAGCAGAACTCCTCAGCCCCTGCCTTCATCTTTTCATACCACACTACACCTTTCTTTCAGCTTCATGATGGTGGCTGCAAATTGGCATGTCCCCCTGCTCTAGGCAAAATACAAGGTGTTCATGGGCAATTGAATACAGAAGCAGCATCAAGCCCTCGCCTTGTTGCTTCAAAGCCTCTCTCTGTTTGCAGTCTACTTGATCCTCCATGTCTTAGGCTAAGCAGAGTCTTTCCTTTTATTCATGGGAACTTTCTTTATATCATATCCCCTCGTACTCTGCAGTTGTTCTATGTTCATGCCTTTGTGCTTTACTTCTATTAGGTAACAATTCAGCTGAGTTTTCAGGAAACCACTTTTTTCTTATATGAAGCCTTGCTTTCAGGAATATTGTTTAATTATGAATCTCTGGAAGTCTACTTTGATGAAATAAAAATTTAGAAATGGCTCCTTTGCTCTTGGCACATCTGTCTAGCCCTGGAAGCAATTACAAATGCCTTGATTATAATTCATTGAATGTTAGTAATTCTTAAACAATTGGAAACAATTAAGAGTCCTAGGAATGGCAAAGCACTCTTACTCCTCTAAGATTTGTGTTCACCTTCTGTAGCACAGAGTTGTCACTGGAAAGTAGATATTCAACCTATTTCAGTACTTCCCATTTATCCTTGTATGAAAATGTGCTCATATGACTGGTTCTACTGGAGAAAAAAAAAAAGAGATATTGTATTTAATTCTGGGTTGACATGGTAAATACACGTATGTGCTTCTTCTGTCCACAAGCTGAAAGTCAATATCAGTGATGACCTTGGGAATCCTGTGTTAATGCTGGTTGATCATCTTTCAGCTTGTGTTGCAGGACAACTATCTGTCATGGGCAATCCTTCCCTTGCCCATTTTCTTGTTCAGTGAAAAATAAACTTCTCTTGTGGGTAGACACTTGAAATTTTGGGGTCTAGTTCCATACCAGCTAGGTCTTCTTCAACTAGTAAAGTAAGATTGAAGAGATATTGGTATAACATATTTTAAAAATTATTCCTGCTAAATAGTCAAGTAAAAATACCTTAAAGGAAACAAGATGTCTTCAAAAAGAAAAGAAAATGCCACCCCCTTCACTCTCTGTTTGGATCATACATACCTATTATACATTGATGTTGGATTTAAGTCAGGGGTTGGCCACTCTGGCTCATGGTCTGTTTTCATGTGGCTTATGGGCTAAGAATAGTTTTTACATTTTAAGACAGCTATGCAAAAGGAAGCAAAACAAAGAAAAATATGTGGCAGAGATCATTTATTGCTTGAGCAGGCTAAAATATTTACTGTCTGATCCTTTACAGAGTAAACGGGGAAGAGGCCAATGAGCTCCAACTGCACAGCACAGAGACGCCTTCTCTGCACAGAAGGAATTAAATATTCTCTTCTGAAAGAAAAACTAAAACCCTCTGTTCTGGCTTGAGCTCTGATGTCATGATTTAGGCCTTTGAAGCAGATAGGAGATACATGGAAATCATACCCTTGACCCAACAACCCCAGTGGAAAAGTAGGATTTGCTCCATCTTCATTTCTTATGTCAGTAGGACTAAAAGCAGCTTGACTTGTTCATATAATTGACTGATTATTTTTGAAGCTGATAGTAAATTTGGTACTATCCAGACACAGCCAGAGAGGAGAAATGGCTCATTTTTGTTTATTTTGGATTGGTGATTCCCTAAACCAAGGCCAGTGACTCTTGGATTTATAGGGTGGATGAAACATTTTCAACACTTCAATAAGGAAAAGAAATTCTCTTGAGGTTCCGGTAACTGAAACATAGTGATGGTCTTTTCTTCCCCTGTGTATAGCCCCAGAAAAGCATTTGTCCAGAATAATCTAGATTAACAACCAGGCTCTAAATTTATTAGAAATATATGATTTTCAGTAGGTTTGCAGCCAAATATGCCCATTTTATCCCCCTGGGTCATTGATAATAATTAAGAGGCTGTTCTTGTGGCTTCTTAGGGGGACCAAAATCAAGACTATATTATGATTTAACGTCCGCTTCTGATATGTGCCAGTGAGTAAGATTTGTTTAAGTTGGCAGATTTTAAAGCTTGTGTGAAATATTTTTTATTTTCTTTCCTCTAATTATGTTATGATTAAATTACATCCACTGGAGTGTAATTATCTATTGCATAATACTTTTTATACGTAGGTCCCTAGAAATGTCACTTCAATAGTGCTGACACAGAGTTTGCTGCACCTTCTTAATTATAAAACTTTCTTTGACACACTTCAGTTTATCTTCTTTTCCCTGGGAACTCCTTAATAATCATTTTCAAAAGAATGAAATTGTAGCCTGGGCTGTTTATCTGGCAGATCATTTGTTCTTTGCATGGCCCTATGAGTTCTGGGGCAATCATGAAAATAGAGGGTCCTGAGTGGGAAGGGCCAATTCAAATATGGTACTGGGAACCTTCCCTAAGAGATGGCACACAGTGTTCATGGCCATTTTCTTTTCTGTTTTGATAGTTTTGAGTTTTTTCAGGGTCACAGACCAATGAAATTCTGATATAGGTTTTATAATTGACACTACGTATTTCTTTCTCTCTTATATTTTATTTCCTTTTTTGTTTTATAAAGTTATAAAATGTTTTTTGCCTCTGCAGGTTTTGGTTAGTTTATTGAATGGGTGAGGTAATGTTCCTCTCAAGCCATTCCCATCTTGGTTCCTTCTTTCCCTCTTCCCCTCATTTCAGTCTCAGTTGCATGAATGGTAAAGGCCATTTCTCTTTTCTATCATTTGATTCCTAAGAATCTAGTATAGTGCCTAGCACCTAACAGAAATCCACTGAAAGAATTAATGATGACATCTTTCCCTTTCAGTGGCTTCTGAGAGTCTCATCATTTTCCTCTCTGAAGTTTGTTTTATACTTCTAGAAATTGAGTACTTAGATTAGATCAAGTTCTAATTCTTTTATTGCTCTAAGATTTTGTGAATTTAAACATGCACTTTATGATTGATTTAATGTATATATTTAGTCATTCAACAAGTATTTATTATGCAACTACTATGTGCAAACACAGTTGAAAAGGTGCCCAATCTCATAAAACTTCCATTTTTACTGTGAAAGAAAACTAAATAAATCACAGAAATATTAGAGATGAATGTGCCAAAGAGAATGAAAGCAGAGTGTTTTGAAAGAGCATCATGAGGTTAATGCTGGATCAGGGGTTTGGAGAAGGCCTAAAGAAGTAGCATAAACCAGCTATGCAGGGATGAGGGAGAAGAGGCAGAAAGAACAGTGAAGGTAAAGGTCTGGTGGCAGGAGCAAGAATGACACATTCAAGTAAGCCCAATGGAGCCAGAGCACATGGGGCAAAGGAAAAGCTGGAGTTGTGAGCACTGTTTGGAGGAGGGTGATTGGGTATCAAAGTCAGGTGGGGACATTCTAAAAGTAAAATTCATAATTCATCATGGAAACACTAGTAAGAAGGGTCTTTGGAAAGCATTCTTGGGACAAAGGATACAAGATTAAAAATTCATTCTTGACTTTAGTCCATCTTTTACATTAACATTCAAGAAAGCAGGGCAAACTTTGTACCTGTCTAGGCTATAGTACAAAATATCCTTAAAGAGGGGCTGGGATATCAAAAAATGGAAAGAAAGAATTCTACAGCATTTAATCCAAAATGGATTCACAGGGGAAGGTCTTTCTTTTTGAAAAGCAATTATATTTTACAACATGTTCTTTTCCCTGGTGTTTCAGCTTCCCATGATGCCTGACTTCATTAAAGCAGACAGGAAACAGAATTTTCTGTGATGTGCTGGTAGAATTATATCTTCTGAGCTGCAACTAATTGTTTTGATAAAAACAAAATTAAACTAAAAAAAACCACACAAACACACAATGTAACACTGTATAAGAAGATCAGTACTTGCATACTGGCCAAACTCAAAAGAAAGAAAGACAAAAATAACAAAAACACAACACATTGCTTATTTGGCTCATTTTGTTGATATAAAAAAATAAAACTAGGAGAGGACAGCTTAGCTTAATGACAGATCAGTGGAGAAAAAACCCATAGTAGCTTTGCCATGTAGCTTTCTCCTTATTCTGTGTGTGTGTGTGTGTGTGTGTGTGTGTGTGTGTGTGTGTGGTTGTGTATGTACGCACACATGCATGTGTGCTCACAGGCAGGTCATTTGCTTATTCTGTTGCTTATTCTGTTTCCTCACTTTGTAAAATGGGGATAGGAATGTTTATTGAGACCATATCCCAAAGAATACTGAAAAGATAGAGTTACTGTGAAAAGAGATGAAGTAATTAAATTGCTATGTACCCTCTCCATCTCTCAAAAATAAAAACAGTAAGATTCAAAGCAAGCCATATAGCAGTGAGAAGACTGGGCTCAGTCTTAGCTTTGCTTCTAAGAGTAAGGGTTTGATCACATATCCTCTATTCTGGGACCCCTAGCTAGAACAATCAGGATTTATGGGATCCCTGCTCTGAGGCTCTGTGACTCTCTATATACATCAATCCTTCATATTTTCATCATGTATTTTGATAATAAAACTCCAGTGAACTATGACTTATCTCCAAATATTCTGATAATTGTAACTCAAGATAGGAAATGATTCTGTAAGAGATAATTAAGAGTCTGTTTTCAAAGAACAAAAGCCTTTATGTTCATTGGATCATTTTGTCTTCTTGTCACTGTAAAAACAAACAAAACAAACAAACAAAAAATCAAAGCTCATCAGTGGAATTAGAGGGACAATTGGTCTGTTTGAGATTTTTGCTTCTCAAGTCTGGTCCGTGGAACAGCAGCATCAAAGTTACCTGGGAGCTTGTTAGAAGTACAGAATCTTAGACTTGCTGAAGCAGGATCTTCAGAGTAACCAGAGTTCTGGGTGAATAATTAGCACTTTAAAATTTAAAAAACCTGATTTTAGATGACTGGCAATCAGGGTGCCTATTAACAAATTGTTCTTTCTAATTCTAGAGTAGACATGCTGACACTGAAGGAGACAGAGCTGCAGAACACTGCTTGCTCTTGGTCTACACCTGGGAATTTGACTTCTGAATCACTTACAAAGCCTTGTGCTATTAAATAAATGATACTCTTCCTTCATCTTCATACCTGAGCCAATGACACATTTCTGATGCTAGGAGTGACCCGGCATCAAAGTCCAGCTCACATTTGTTTGCTGAGATGAGTGTATATTTAAAAAATACCCATGTTGGGAGAAAAAAATCACCTCAATTCCTCATCTATAAAGTATAGAATTAAAAAGCAATCTCTCTGTTCACTTTTTTTTAAAGTAAAATTCAAAATAATTCTTTTTTCTGCTGTGCACGCAGTGAATACAGAAGTGCATGGGTGGGGGCAGTGTAGGAAAGGAGGCAGGTGAATATTGGCCTCTAACTGAAAATATACTTATTTTTGGTCTGTGCTTGGAGTTTCAGGGCAGTGGGCTCAGTAATGATTATCTGGAATAGATATTGCTTTTCCAATTATTAAGCGTAAAATTAAATAGGTGAATTTTGTACCCCAGAAATGGTGACTTCACCATAGAAGGTAAAAATAAGGCACCTGGGACGCTGTTCTGTTGCTCATTATAGCTGAGGTCTGCTATGTGGCTCTGGGAGATTAGAGGTCCTTTCAGTATAACACTTGGGTGCTTCTTTCTTAGAGAAAAATGAACAGCAAATCTCAAAAGAATGCATACAAGCCACGCTCTTGACTTAAATAGGAGCAGACCACAGACCACACAGTGCAGAAGAAAATCTTACAGGCAAGAAGTGGAAAATCTTCTGAAGTCACCACAGCAATATTTGAATTGGACTGCAGCAGAAGTCGACAGACCTTGGAATGCAGCTTTCCGAACTGAGTATGTCTTAACTGACACTGTATGCATTGTGAATCTAAAGACCTCATTTATAATGTCATAAATTGTTCAGGTCTATGTAAGAGGTGGCTTTTTAGAAATAGGGAATCTTTTGAGTCCAAGGTTCAAATTATAACCCAACACATGCTGTACAGTACTTTGCCTTGAATAGATGATACTTTAGGGAAGAAAAAAAGAAAGGGAAAAGTGATCTAGAAAAGTTTGTTAATTATATTGTTAAGCTCAAGGGATAGACTTATTTTAGACCTTCATTATATATTAGATTTCCTAGAAAAAACTCTGAAGATATGCTAGTTAATCTATTTGTTTACAGATTAGTGTTTTAAGTCCCAATAAGACTGAATGACATGCCAAGTTCACAGAATTCGTAGCAGATTTGGGACAGAATTTAGGTTTCTAGAATTAAGATTTTTGATACATGAGAAAATACAAGAGAAAGTTGTAGAAAGATATAAGATATTGGAGAAGATTAAACTACAACGAAGATCCCCAAATTATAAGAACCTGAATTCAGTTGTCCAAGATTTCAAATTCCCATTTGCTTAAGAACCAAAGCCAAGGCAAGCTGACTCTGCACTTTTCCAGCCTGGTATATGCATATGCGAAAGTCTCCTGTGACAAAGGAGCATCAGTGGACATCTTTAAAATGAACTGGCATTAGGGAAATCTTCCTGAAGTAGAGTGTGCTGAGAGTGAGTCCATCTTAGTGTGTTTTCATTTGTTCAACAAATCTATCTTGACTGTGAACCAGCATTTAAGTTAAGTAGTAATAGTAATATAAAAATAAACAAGACACATACTCTATCCTCAGAAAACTTATAACCCAAAAATGTAGATGGGTAAGTATCCAGTTTGTTTACTTTATATATATGTATATGTGTGTATATATGTATATATATATGATGCATACATATATACATATGATGTGTGTGTGTATATATATGTGTGTGTATGTATGTGTGAGTTGCATAGGGTCTTGCTATGTTGCTGAGGCTGGCTTTGAACTTGCAATCTCCTGCCTCAGTCTCATGAGCAGCTGGGATTACAGGTGTGTCTCACAGCACACAGCTTAATATAGTTTTTGAAGTCTGTCAGGAACTGTGCTTGTCTATGTTGCAGGAAGAATATAGACTCAGTCCCCTCACTCAAAGAGCTCCTACAGAGCCAAAGGTAATATACATGAATGAAATTTACAAATAATTAATACTTTGGTAAAGGATTACATCTGAATTCAGAGAGCTCTGAGTAGGGGCATCTGTCACAAATGAGGATTGGGGGTTAGGAAAATCTTTTACTTTTGAAAAGCAGTGATGAATGAAACAGGAGATACAGAGCTGATGGAGTCCCTTGAGGTTAAAGAGCCCTTTTCATAAACTATTGAGAATACTCACAGGTGCTATAGACTTCTTTCCAGTACTTGAAACAATGCCTTCTCACTAGGGCCCTGGGAGCTGAATGAGGCAATCACCTCTTTTGATTTCTTTGGCTAGGAAGGGAGGATTTTTGGCCCTTTCCCCAGAAGGCTGTTTTCCACATTCATCACTTTGTGTGACAGCTTAGCCATGTGATTAGCAGGTACTGACTAGAGCAGGAAGCATCTTGCTGGATGTAACTGGACCACAGGGCTTATTGTTTAGGGCTGTCTCCACTGGGATAATGGAGACCTGAGATGGCTTGTTTTTGTTTCTTCTCCCAAAATGCTTCTGTCTGAAGCTTTGGGAATCAGAGTCAGACTCTAAAGTATTGTTAAGTTTTCTGTAGAACGTGTTGATGCTAAATAGAGAAATTTAACTCAGAAGATTGTTTACAGATGAGGGAGCTGAAGTTCAGAGAGGTCAGGAGGAGCCAGCCAAGGTGAGATGATGCGTTAGTTCCTGAGCTGCTGGGACCCCAGACTCCTGTCTCTTGGACCTGGTCCAGACTCTACTTTGTACAGACTCTGTCCAAATTTCCAGTCATTTCCCAAGCAATCCATTTGCCAGACTTGCTCCTGGAGGTCTAGATGAGACATAGTTCTGTGATGTGTGTGTGAGGCAATTGTCTTAAAGCACAGAACAACATTGATAACAGCAAGTGGGTGTTTTCCATCTTGGTATTTTCAATTTCTAATAGTGCTGGCATGTAGTGGGGTTTTAACATATATTTTATAATTGAAAAATACGAAGATAATATCAGTCAATGGAGCCTGGAATCTTGTCTCCTTAATGCCACCAGCTAGCTGTGTGCTCTTAACTTTTCTAAGCATCTGTTTCCTTAGCAATAAAATGGCAGTGTTCATCCATTCAGTCACTCAACAAATGTTTATTGCTCACTTACTGTAGTCTAGCTCTGCAGTCTGTGGATGGTGATGGAATACATAGTTCCTGAACATTTTGTCTGTCTATGAAATGCAGTTAAACATTTGATGTAACAGAAAATTGCCTGTATATTATGATGGAGATAGTTCATTAATAAAAGGGAGTCAGTTAAAGTGATACATTATAAAAAAGTACTTCAAACATAATAATTTCATTTTTTGATTGAGGGGAAACACACATGACATAAACTTTACCATTTTAACCATTTTAAACTATACAGTTCAGTGGTATTAAGCACATTCAAATTTTTTGTCCAACTGTTACTACTGCACATTTGTACAACTGTTTTTTCTTTCTGAATCTGAAACTCTGCACTCATTACACAACAACTATGCTTTCTCTCCTCCCCTTAGTCCCTGAAAAGCACTGTTTTGTTTCTGTTTCTATGATTTTTATTACTGTAGGTACCTTATTTAGGTGGACTTCGTGGCTAGTTTATTTCACTTAGTGTAATAGCTTCATGAGTAATGTATATTGTAACGTGTCAGAATTTCCTTACTTTCTCAGGAAGGACTATGTTTCATGGCATGTATATACCACCTTTTGTTTATCCACTCTTTCATTGATGGACATCTTGGTTGCTTTCAACATATTATTTTAACTTATTTTGTCCCATCATCCCTGATGTGGAATGTGCATAAAAACTTAAATACAGTATGTAATTATACAATAAGGAGAACATAAGTATATAATATAATAATATTAATAATATAAATATAAATTAATATAATACATGTAAGCTCTAGATTATGATTTTCAACCTATTTTAATACACCTGTGTCTCTGTAAATTGACTCACTTATAGCAACTTGTGTTTATTATTTTCAAAACATTTAATACTCATAAAAATAATTCTTGTGTATACTTATATGTCATTAGTTCTATCCAACTTAATTGAACCATGTAAGCATAATAACAAGTATATCTGACATCAAAAGGTGTGGGGACAAACACATTTGATTCTTGGTGTCCATAGATCTTGCATAGTGGAACCCAGAAGACTGCAGATCTGTCAGAAAAGAGATACTTAGCTAGAATGATTTTTTTTTTTAGTAAGAATTGAAAGATCAGTTTAATCCAATGAACTGCCTTAGAGGATGTGCTTTTAAAGAACATTGTTTGTTAGGGAAAAAAAAGTGTCAGTGCTACTAAAGGATTATCACAAAAGGGTTTGGAGGCACATGACTTCTGAAAGTTTAGCCTAGGGACACAAGAGTTATTTAGAATCACCTGAAAGGATGAGAAGATATTAGCCAGAAAGAACTAGGAAAATATATTTAGATAAAAGGAATGACACAATGGTATGAGCCAACAAAAGCATCTGTGTCACTTAAGTATCTTTTCATGATAGGGAGTAAAAGTTGCATTCCTTGATTTTAAAAGATTCATTATATGCCAGGCACTAGGGCATGCATGCTAAAAAAGAAAAAAAAAAAAAAAAAAAGAAGAAGACTCGACTGCTGCCTACATGAAGGTTACCAACTAGAGGAGAAGAAAGATATTTTTCAAACACACAAATGCATGTTCCACTATAACAAGTTCTAGAACAGAGAAATAGAGAAATAGAAATGAACCTACAGTGGGCAGGCGATGTAGCATGGGTTTGGCAATGAGGAGTCAGACAAATGATTTAGCAAAGTATTGAAAAGGCTAGAGGTGAATATCAGAAAAAGAAACACTTCAGAAAGAAGAAACTTGTGCAAAAGTCATGTGGCAGGAGGCAATAGGGCAAGTAAGATGTTAAGGTTGGAGAATTGGGCAAGTTCACACAGATTCTGGAGTCATAGTAAAAGGCTATGAGATTTGGGCTGGATTATTTCTAAGCACCTTCCTCATCTCAAACTCTATCACTCTCTGAATGTCACGTATGTTAGCATATTCTTTCTTGCTTGTTTCCATTCTGTGACGGTACTTTTTTCAAGCTTTTAGGGAATCAAGAATGCACTTCAGTTATATGGTAATTCCTATGTTCTATAGGATTCAAATAGTTTGTCACAGAAAGTGAATCTCTGGTGACTTAAAAGAGAAATGAACTCCTTTTAATGCTTTTTTCTATAGTTTCACCTTGCTTAGAATCAAGTTCAAGAAGACATCTAATACAGTTTCTTGAGTCCAGATGAGACCATTTATACTGTCTGCTAAGCATGGCTGAATCCTAATTGCTTGGGTTACCTCAAATGCCAGGCACTCATTGCCAACAGCTAACGGAGACTACGCTTCCTCATTTCCCTTGTGCATAGCTAGCGTCTCACACTTGAATGAGTGATGGCAGCTGATGGTGGTCTACCTTGCTCTATTGGTTTAATTTCCGTGGTAGAACAGTTATACCTCACTTACAAAAGTTCTTTTCCTTAATATCTTCTTTGTGTCCAAAACTTCCTCCTTGTTATAAAAACGAAAATCTAATAGAAACATTCTAGTCCCTACACAAGACGGTCAAATGTTATGTTGGGTTTTGTTGCTTTTTAAAGACAAAGTAAACACTGATTCTAAATAGTTTGATATTTATCTTAGGTATTTCACCAAGGGCCACAAAGGCGGGCATGAGTGGTATTATAAATTATCAATAATAATAACATTGTTTGACAGTATAATTATGGAAATACTACCTGGTGATAGTACAAGCAGAGAAAATAACATTTGATCCGCTCCTAAGGCCAAATTATTTTCCTTAATTTTATTTTTACCTGAAGTGTATTTTAAAGCTTCTGATCCATCCTAAGATGTTACTGCTTAACTTATGAATTTAATTGTGAAATGCACTTCCTTGTAGATCATTGTGCACTAAATCAACTTGATCACATCTGAACCTTCCAGTTGCCTTTTAGAGTCTCACAAGTGTTTCTGTAAAGTGAGGTGATCCTAAGACTTGGATAACAATGTATCCTTAACATTTTGTAGCCTTATGAGATGACTCTGGTCCCTCAACTACCACAAGATTTTTCTATGCCTCTGGAGTCAAGGCTGCTCCCTCCTCTCCCTGTAATGTTATTCTCCTCCCTCACCTTAAAGGATCACCAACTCATCCTTTAAGGCTTAGTTGTCACCTACACTGTGAAGACCCTATACCCTCCTAGGCATAGATTCATGCTTCTTTTTCCTGTTCCCAAACCACACATCCTTTATCATTATACACGTTGATGTAGTTATTGTACTATACTATAACATTGAATAGTTATTGTGCTGTACTTACTGCATAGGGCGTGGGGATACTAAGAACTGCCTCAATCAGTTTTTTCACAGGTCTGTGAACTTCTCAAGGTCAGAGTCCTTCCCTGACTCTGAGTAGGAATTCAGTAAATGCTTGTTGAACATTTAGATCAGTGCTAGTAAGTGCGGCTAAGCTTCATTGAATCATTAATTTCACTTAAGGCAAGCATCTTACTTTTGCCAATTTATTTAAAGTTTGGAACAATCCTTTGATGTGGGTATCATTACATCCATCTACCTTTTAAAAATATCTAAGACATACCAAGGGTAATTAGTTTGCCCAAGGTCATCTAACTACCAAGAGAGAAAGCTAAGCTTTGACCCCTAGTTCTGTGTTTTCCAAAGTCCATATGAGTTGCCTCCCACTGATATGATTTATGTTGAAATCATAAAAGCAGCTGGACAGAAAAAATGAGAATGGTGATTAGTAATAATACATCTGAATAACACTTTACCATTTTCATAATATTTTAACATGCATTACCTCATTCAATTAACAATTCTAACTTTGTTACACACATACCACCTTTCCAATTTATAGTCATTACAAATAAAATACAAATAAAGGAAGAAATCTGCAAATTTTAATATTGAGAGGTAACTTTCATCTACATTTTCATCAATATTTTGGTGTACACTAAATATCTCTCTTCTTCTCTATTCCTCTTTGTATGATGTTTTCTGCACAATGTTTCTTTAATATCAATAAATATCACTGACTTTTTCTTACATTCCTATGGTATTTCATAGTATTCCATTTTGGAGTTCTGCAATAAATTATTTTGTTGATATTGATGTTGACTCTTCCATTTTGGTACCTGTGATTTTTGCTTCCTTGTGACACTGCACTTCTATTTTTTCCCCCAAGGGGAGAGTAGGGGGACCACTTGCTGCCCTATACCAATGACTCTATTGCTCATTTGCATATTCCTTTTGTCATTATAATACCATAGGACAGTAGTGTAGCTCAGACCACAATTTTGTTTTTGCTGGACACTCTGCTCAATTAGGCCAAACTCCAGAGTTAAGTCAATCTATGATTCCTCCTGCTTGACTTTTGCATTAGGTTCTTGACTTGTGTGTGCATAGTTCTTGGGCTTCAAAGACTTAACCAATTTTATGTTTTGGCAATTAAGTTCAACTCATTTTATAATCAATAGAATAAATTCTAATTTTGGTGAACAGAATCCCTCAAAAATTGGGTCGTTTGCAAATATTACTTAGTTCTGTTGTAGAAAACTGTGAGATCTGAATATTATTTTCGTTGCTCATTGAAGACAAGGTTAATAAACCTCAAGTTTAAATGATTTAGCCAGTGACATTAGATAGCAAATGGTAGTTTCAGAACCCAATCAAGGTCCTCTGATTTTAAATGTGAATGTCTTACCTTTAGCTACACTAGAGCTAATGGCAAATACTATTATTAAAAACTGTCAGATTAAAGAAGAACATGTGGATATTATTTTTGTTTATTGAGTTATATCATGTTCTTAGTTTCAAATTTAAACTGAGTTAAAAGGTGGTTAGTGATGACTAAGTACAGAAATTGGTAAAGATTTTATATTCTAATTCCTCTGTTAATCAGATTTTAATGAGTTCATTGCCTACCTTCAGGATAAGGTTCAACTTAATTTGCTGATCGATTGATTGATTTTGTATCGAGGATTGAACCCAGGGGTGCTTAACCGCTGAGCTACATATTATTTTCATTTTTATATTATATTTAAAGACAGGGTATTCCTGAGTTACTTAGGGCCTTGCTAAATTGCTGAAGTTGGTTTTAAACTTGTGGTCCTCTTGCCTCAGCCTCCAGAGCCACTGGGATTACATGCGTGTACCACTGCATCTGTCAAGTTCAAGGTTCTTAATTTGGCATTTAAGACTTTTGACTATATGGGTTCTATTTACCTATTCCCAACCTAGTCCTTAATAATTTTTTACAGGGAATACCATATCTCATTCAAACTTATTTCTGCACCATTTCCCAGTGTTTCTTGGTTTCTTGATCTTTAGTTCTCTCTCCCATTTATCCCCCAATAAATGCATTACATAACATAGTTTGCAGTGCAAGACAACTGCCATGTCCCCAGTGAAGCTTGCCCTTACTAGCCTGGGTAAAAGAGATTATTTATTTCCTTTGAGTCAGACAGGATTTGACATCTTTTAAATTATATATTTATGTAACTTTCTGTTGAATGAGTTACATAAGTATTTATAAATGTCTCACTTGTACTTCAATGATATTTTATAGGCCCTACAGAAAGCATTGTATTCTTCAAAAGTATTTTTGCTTGTTTGACTATAGTGAGGTTACAGGCAAGGACAACCTTAAGCGAAGAGGCAAACTATCGCTTCATATAATTTTGAGGGCTTGAGATTCATTGTATCATTTAAAAATATCTTCTTTATTTCCAGTAATGTCTGAAATGTCTTGTGGGAGTAGTCACAGCAGCCCTTTAAAAGCTGTTTTGAAGCCAGGTGCAGTGGTGCACACCTGTAATCCCAGCAGTTTGGGAAGTTGAGACAGGAGAATCGCGAGTTCAAAGTCAGCCTCAGCAATGGCGTGGCGCTAAGCAACTCAGTGAGACCCTTTGTCTAAATGAAACACAAAGTAGGGCTGGGGATGTGGCTCAGTGGTCAAGTACCCAGTTCAATCCCCAGTACCAAAAAAAAAAAAAAAAAGCTGTTTTGGAGTCTCATGTTTTATGTCAAACTACATTATGGATGGTAATTTTGTGTTATATAACAGAGAAGTGTAAATGTAGGTTAGAATTGTATACTTGTGTTGTATCAGTGTGTGGGACAGACATGGTGTTTTAGTCAGTTTTCACTGCTGTGACTAAAAGATCTGACAATTGTAGAGGAGGAAAGGTTTATTTGGGGGCTCACAGTTTCAGAGGTCTCAGTCCGTGGACAGCTGGCTCCATCATGGTGGAAGAGTGTAGCACAGGGAAGCAGCTCACATGATGATCAAAAAGCAGAGAGAGAAACTCCATTGCCAGATCCAAAATATATGCCCCAAAGCCACACCCCCAATGACCACCTCCTTTAGCCACATCCTACCCACCTTCAGTTACCACTCAGTTAATCCCTATCAAGGAATTAAATCGTGGTTGGGTTAAGACTCTCACAACCCAGTCATTTCTCCTCTGAACCTGCTTGCATTGTCTCACACATGAGCTTTTGAGGGACATCTCACATCCAAATCATAACACATGGCTGAGTCTGTAAGACTGTAATCCAATTGTCTGCCAGGGATGAGTTTTTACCTGACGTCTCGAATGGGGAGATATTTACTCCCTAGCTTCTGGAAATTGTTGGTGGGTTTGTTTTCTTGAAGCTGTATCATTCATAGCAGCTCACTTGCTCAAAGCCAGCAGTGCCATAAAGTGGGTATGCTGGCACAACAGTCTTATACAACATAACTATCACTGGGGTCACATTCACTTTAGTCATATTTTTATTGCTTAGAAGTAAGTTACATTCCTACCCATATTCAAGGACAGGGGATGATTCTAGGGCATAAATATGAAAAGGTAGAGATTGGAGTGGGGAGGGCTACTTTGAATTCCTTCTACCACATTCTGCTCTTTAGCTCCCAGTGACTCATGTTCCTTTCCACATTCAAAATACTTTATCTTCTCCCAAGGTTCTCAGGAGTCATATCTCATTTTAATATTAGTATAGAGTGAAAAACAAAAATCTCATCATATAACTCAGGATCAGGTGTGGATGAGAAGCCTGTGTATAATCTGTTAATTACAGTGTCTAAGGCACAACTCCTTTCTGCCTGTGGACCTATAACATTACAGAAACAAGTGTCGGTCCCTAATATGACAACATATGTGCGTGAAGCCAATATAGGATAACAGATAAATTTGGTTCAAAAGGAGGAAAAGGGAAAGTCAGTATGAGTCACTAATCCATAGCAATTCTGAAATTCAGCTGGGTAAATATTGAAATTTCATTGATCAATTTTCAAGGTTGTGAATGATTTTCTGTGATTCTAGACTCTGCCCTCCAGGCTCTTGATTCCATCCTCTGAGTCATCCTTCCTTTTTCATGAAAGGTACCATGCTTGCTGCTGAAGTTTTATCAATCTAATTCCTGCAAGTGGAATTGTAGAAGCTTAATAGACTTTTCATTTTGTGCTATCTCTTGCAGTCCAAAGTGGCAGTGCCTCTGCTGAAATAATTTCCTCAAGAACCTGTGGTTCTCCTGTGGATTTTAATGATGTTCTCTCCATTAGACAAAAATGACATGTGCAGATCTTTTTAAGATAATTTGTGCTCTAATCTGAGCTCCTGATGAGATGGCTGAGGCACTGTGGTGATCAAGAGGGTCTCTGAAACAGACCCTTAATCTTTTGAAAGGATTCTTTATGTAACTGAATATATTGGCTTTTTGATCTTTCTAAATTTGTAGAAAACCTTATACGGTCACTTCCTTCTAGAACATACTTTCTTAACTTTGCTATCTTTTACTCATCTGGTAAAACTGAACATTTTTCAAGATCATAAAGTCCTGGTTTCTTTTTATTTATCAGTTTTTCCTTCAATTCATATTTCTTTTGTTACCTTTTACTATGATCAGCAATAAGAAATCATATACATTTTTATTGCTCTGTTTAGAAGTTTCCTTTGCTAAATATCCAAGTTTATTATATTAAAGTTCTGCTCATTATATGACTTTGGAAATAAATTGTTCTTAGCTACTACATAGTAAGAATCCACTTTCCTCTGTATTTCAATATCTTATTTTCTTCCTTCTGAGCCTTCACAGGCAACGTGCCCCCAAACCAGAGTTTTACTGTCTGTTCAAGGCCATTTCAGTCTTCTGTGTTAGACTCCTCAAATTCTTTCAGCCTCTGCTACATTATAAAACTCTGCTCAGTTTTATAGATAATTCCATATTTTTAGATATTTGTGATAGGAGCACCTATCTTCATCACAAGTATAAAATCTATATTAGCTATGTATGCTGTGTGCAAATTCCCATACACTCAGGCTTTAGTACAACCTTTCTCTATCTCAGTTTTTCTATGTCATGATTTTGAGGATGGCTCTCGCTGGGTCCCCTGGAAAGCTACAATCAAATGATCAGCCAGCTCTGGGTTCTCATCTGGAGACAGAGGTCATGGGAACACCTTAGAGCATCTGGAGACAGAAGTCATGGAGACACCTCAGAACATCTACCAGTTTTACAAAGTGACTACTATGAGTATCCAAAACTGACTTTAGGTAAGGTCCTTTCCAGGTAAGGTGCTTCCCCAATATTAAACTTTTGCTGCTTATATATGTGAAAGAGCATGTATAATCTGAGAAACTCTGTAATATGAACTGATAATATGAACTGATAATATGAACAATTATATGTGAAGCAAATAAACAAATGATTAATTAGTCTATTAAGAAAAACTAGATGAAACATATGTGAATATTTTTTGACCCTGCATGATGAATGAAGCTTTAAATATAAAGAAATGTAAAAGGTTAATAAACAAGAACAAACTATGTATTGTTGTGTAAAAATATTAAAAATTCTGATTGTAAAGGTGATAAAATGTTATAAAATAGTGTTTGCAGTAAACAACAAAACATTTATATCATGAATACATAGAAAGCTCACAGATTGGTAAAGAGCCATGCATACTCAATATGCAAATGGGAAAGAATATGAAACAAATCACAAAAGAGTAAATATAAATTGCAAGTAAATATATATATATTTATACATATATTTAGCTTTGTTCATAATTTAAAATGTAAAGTGTCAATAATATTCTCAAAAATGAAATTAATAAAATAAGATTCAAATGCTCAATAAATGTAAAGAGAAGGCAACTGGACTTTGTGGTGCAACTGCTAAGAATGGAAAATTAGTGTTACTGTTTTGAAAGCAATGAACTAATCTATTCCAAAAAACCCTCATAATTGTATTTATTGTTTTAACTAGTAATTCCTCTTCTAGAAGTCTTTTATAATGAAATAACCAGGAAGGTAGAAAAAGATTTATGCATTGTAATGTTCTTTGAAGCACTGCTCATAATAATAAGGCATTAAAAATAACCTAAACATCCCTCAGGAAGAGAAATATTGAGTAAATTATGTAGTATCTATAGTATGGAATATCATGCAGTCATTAAAATGATATTTTAGATGAATATTTAATGATGTGAAGAGATGCTTAGGTAAGAAAAAGACAGGATGCAAAATTGCTTATGATGTGGAACTAATATGTCAAATAGATTATTATTAGGAAGAAATACATGAGGATGTTAGCAATCATTTTCTTTGGGGTATGGAATTGTCCCTGTCTTGCAATTATTCTCAATGAAGAGCTAATTGTCCTAATTTGGAGCCTTTGTAGAGTTTCTCAGATTGTACAGACTCTTTCATGTATATAATATAGCAAAAAGTTAACATTGGAGAAGCACCTTAGCTGTAAATGACTTACTTTACTCAACATCTGTTTGGAGTACTCATAAGTCACTCTGCAAAATTGGTGCAATGGAGAAAATAAATTGACTTCATGTCTAGTGATTATTTTCAGTTGTGACCTTACAATTGCCAGGGTAGAATGGCATGATAACTAATACCCAAGCATCTAGACCACTTTAAAAAACCAATAAGGTGAGTAAGATGTAGTGTTTTGTTTGTTTGCATTGTGAATATGTTATGTAACCCATGACAGGAATTAGAAAATAAATACCTTAATTACATGAATGGGTACTTTTGACTTGGGATAAAATATTTAGTGAGCATCATAAACATTTCAAAATGTTTACCTAAAATAATTTAGTGAAAGTGAAGATGAAGTGTGTCAGGTCACTATAATAGATGAGTACATGATGAGTTCAGATAAAACTATTTTAAAGACATGATATAGAAAAATACAATATATGATTTAAATAGGAATAAATAATCAAATTAAGATACTAAATATTTTAGTATTTAATATTTCAACCATTCCTTTTATATTCCTAATAAGTAAATATTTATGTTGGCTAAAAGTAGCAGCCTTAAAAATTCTTATTGATCTTCTCATTGTAAAAACAGTGAATTTCCTGATATAGTCATGCACTCCATAACATTTCAGTCAGTGATGGACCTCATATACAATAATGGTCCCACAAGATTATATCACTTAATGACATTGGAACCATCTTAGTTTGTACTCTATGATGTTTACAAAATACATTTCTCAGAATATGTACCATCTTTAACTGACCTATATCACTGCACTCAGGCTCCCTTTGTATCTGACAAATACTGATTTATATTTTTATTTTTATCCCAAAGATGAGAATCAAAAGTCAACAGAAGTTCATATAATTTGAAAAGGAATTTGATGTTGCAAATATCTAAGGAGAGGGAAAACATCCTATGTTCCATTCTAGATTATTAAATGCATTTCAAATCCTTCTTACATAGGTGGCTTGCAATTATGTAGAAGAGGCATAGAAATTCTAGAGAACCTAAAGTGGTGACCAAAAAAAGAGGGAAAGCAAATACAGAATTCTGTGAATGCTGGAGACAAGTTTCTCATTTTTTTTTATATTGTTTTTTACAATTGTTTTTATGACTTGTTCTCTCGTTGAAAGCTGGTATGACTTTTTTCCTCAATATTAAATCTTAACACTTGGAATGTTTATTTATTAATGCTAATGCTAATTTTTATTTATTAATTAATGCTAATGTTAACAAAGAACTGGAAACAATTGTTCTCCAGAGAGGGTAGTGTAGCCTCATTCAGCCATTGATCTAGAGATGAAAGTTGGCCCTTTGGATTAACTGAGATGATGTTCGTAGACATTGTGTTGTGACCTTCTTTCTAGGTAAACAGCTCCAGTTACATAGTTAAAATAGCATGGTGGTCTTAGCCAAATTATCTAGAAACTGCTCATAATGAAGATATTAATTTTCTTCTAGGTATATTTATATAAAGTGATTTCCACGTGAACTTTTATTTTGCTTTGTGTTTTGACTGGTAAAGGTAGAAGTCAAAAAGTAACTTAACCAAGCCCAGTATTAATGGAGCAGACAAGTGTTTTCCTTCCTTGCGGAGTTAGGTGGGCTTGTATATTGGGGAAGATTTTCCTCTCATTGTAAGAGTGGATTTTTTCAATCATCAACTATTGCAACTCAGAATTAGACTGAGAACGAGAAGAGGAGAAAACAGGATTCATGTCTCATCTTTCTAGCCTCAAAATAATAATAATAATGATATTTTATCTTACTCAAAATAAAATACATTTGGAAGAAAAAGGGATGTGTTTAAGTCTTTGGGGCCAAACATTGGTGCCTGAAATATATAAAATAAAGGATGACACAGAATTGTATCTTAATCTTCTTTGGCTTGATTCTTAATTTTTTGTGTTCTCAAAGTCTTCTTCTTGACTTTAAAATAAAGAAAAAAAGAAAAATTTTTACCTTGAAGAATAACACTAAAATTGAATATTCCAGAAAAAACATCACTAGCACCAAACAATAGTAAGAAATATTATGGCTTTCTTCGGTCTTCTTCCTTCTTCCCTCTGTACAAAGAGAAAGGAATTGGGCATAGCATGCTGTTCTTCCCTTTAATTACTTTTTGTTAAAACACAGATAAAAACTTTTGTTAGACAAATAATCTTTTGTTCTTGAGTTATTTATACCTTGAACAAGCTCCACATAATGGATTATCTATCATATCTTCACAGGGGGCTTGAATTTCATTATTCTCATTTAGATGTCATTTCCAAAGTCTTTTCATTTATTTACATTTTTCAAAAAATTGCATAAGAACCTCTAGACTTTGCCATTTAATTATAGAAATATCTTTCAGAATTATACTGATAATAATGGCACTAATAGTTAATATTTACCAAAATATATGTCTTGTGTTAGAGAAAGGATAATTAAGAGCAGAATCTTGTAAAGGCTTCAAAGTGAATCAGCATGTCTACTAATCTTTTGATAGCCATTCTATATTGTGTATTAAGTATTTTAACACACTAATTTAATTTCTAGGCAGGAAAGAATTAGCAGTACATCTAGAATCTATTGCTTTCCTTTGGCAGTGTCACAGTAAAGAAAGAATAACTGTCAGGTTGGATGTTTTTGTTAAGACGTTAAGACCATGGCCAACATCCATGATATCTCCTAGCTGCAGAATCTAACTATGATTACTTTTAGAAGGATGTCCCTGATCTTTATAGAATAGACTATGATAAACAAACTTGGAGTGTATTGATTCAAGTGTAGTGGCTTCCTGGAAGATGTCAGGTAAGACATACGATTATAAGATGGAAATGTATCTTGACTGGGCAAGCTCTTTGGTAAGTTATGCTTCTATAGACATCACTCGAAGACCTTATGTAAAATATGGGCCATGGTATGTCCTTAGGTGCACTTATAGTCCCTGTTTTTTTCCCTCTCTGCCTATACTTTGTGATTACTTGAATGTATAAAATTATTAATACTTGATATCTTTGATTTTTGTGAGTCTGATTTGACATTTCAATCTGAAATTCAGACCCACTTTAATGCAGAGGGAAGACAGGGAGACCTTGGCTCTATCAAATATGTGACAGAGGATAATCACAACCAGAGCCGTCCTGAATAGTTGTACAGGTTGTTTATTTCACTCGACATTTTAAAGGTGGAAAAGTATAGTTCACTGCTGAAAATTCTTATTATCATGCCATTAGACACTAACTCAAAATTTAGAGGTTGGCACAAAGCTGTTCTTTACTTTTACTTTTAAGTTTGCTTTCATCCAGAAGCAAACCTTGAGATACTAATTGAGAGGTAAAAGTAACATGGGAGAAGTGATAGAGGAAAGAGGAAGCAGTTATTAAATGCTGTACTATTAAGCCAACTGCAATAGTAGATGATTAACATTTAATCCCATGGGGATGTTCTAGGAATTGATGTCAATCAAACCCTTGGAGTTTCTCATCTCAGTATTAAGGCAACTGGAGTATTAATGCTTTGAAACTATTATGTACTTGCTAAAAGATTTGTTTCAGTATGTTTTCTGTTGCTACAACAAAATATTTGAGACCTGCTATTTAGAATGAAGAGAAGTTTCTTTAGTTTACAATTCTAGAAACTGGGAAGTTCCAAGAGAATGGCAGGGGCATTTGCTCTGTATCTGGTGAGGGCTGCACCATAACATGGTGGAGGGAAGCTTGTGACAAGACCGAGCAAGCAAATGTCAGCTTAGGTCTCTCTCTTCTTAAGGAGCCATTCTCCCTCCCATCATATGTGTGTGTGTCGGGGGCTCTTACTCTGAAGACTGTATCTAATGCTAATTACCTCCCCAAGGCTCCACCTCCAAATACAATCAATGTGTGAATTTGAGGATTAAGGTACCAATATATAAAAATTGAAAGACACATTTAAACCATAGTATCACTATTCTCAGGGACTATTATTTTTCCGGAACGTTTGGTCTGCTATTCGTGAACAGCATGGTCTTCCCATGGTTCTGGCTGAAAGACCTCTCCAATGCTGGCACACTGACACTGGAAGTTTGGAGTCTCTTGAGCTCTTATTCTAACATTGTCTATATATTGTTCAAGCAATCTTGTTGACCTTATCTGCTCCATCTGGTTGGCCATAACAGAGTCTCTGTATTCACTCATTCAACAAGTGTTTATATTTGCTCTGGGAATAGGAATGGGATAGTGAGACAAAGTACAACAAACAAAGATACTATGATATGAGGTAGTGAAATGTATTCTTAAGAAAAAAATGAAGTTGGTGTGTAGATTAAAAAAATGGTCCCAAAAGATTTCATATCCTCATTCCTGGAACCAACAAATGTTACCTTGTTTGGAAAAAGCATCCTTACATACAGATGTGATTAAATTAAGGATTTTGAGACAGGAAGATTATCCTAGATTATACTCATGGATCCTAAATGCCATTACAAATATGCTTAGTAGAGAGAAAAGAGGAGGATTTCACACACACACACACACACACACACACACACACACGAAAGCTTTGTGAAGACACAAAACAGAGAGGAAACTGATGTAGCCACAAGCCAAGTAATGCTAGTGACCACCAGAAACTAGAAAAGGCAAGGAATGAATTCTCTTTTAAAATCTTTAGAGGGAGCACAGACCTGTGGGCACCTTGATTTGGACTCAGTGAAACATATTTATGGTCTCCAGGACTGTGAGTGAATGCATTTCTCTTGTTTTCAACCACCAAGATTTTTTACAGTAGTTACAGGAAATTAGTTGCTGTGGTTTGTCTGACTGAAATGTCCCCCAATGGTTCATGTATTGAAGATTTGGTCTCCAGTGCAACAGTGTTCAGAGGTGGGGCCTTTGAGAGGTGATTGCATCATGAAGGATCTAAACTCACTAATGGATTAATCTATTGATAGATTAATAACTTAATGGGCTTTTGAGAGGTGGTAGAAACTTTAAGAAGTAGGTCCTCCTTAGAGGAAGTTGGTCATAGGGGGCATGCCCTTAAAGCATATATTTGTCTCTAGTTCCTTTCTCTTTAGCTTTTTCTGTTTCCTGGTGAGCAAATTTGTTCCATCATACACTCCCTGCCATGGTGTTCTACCTCAATACAGGTCCAGTAATAATGTAGTTAAGTGACCATGGACTGAAGCCCCTGAAACTGTAAGCCAAAATAAATCTTTACTCCTTTAAGTTGATTTTCTCAGGTATGTTGTCATGGCAAAGAAGAGATGATTAACATATTAATAAACAGAACAAAAAGGAAAGCAATTGACTAGATAGATGGTTGATCTGAGGGGCAATCTGTCACATAAGGGGGCGTTAAAACAAAGATTTGAATGAAAGTAAGGGAGGAGCCATCTAAGAGAAGGACTATTCAGGGAGAGGGACAGCAGATATGAAGATCCTTAGGCAGGAGTGAGCTTACTATGTCTGATGAACAGCAGGGAGATCAGTGTGGTGGAGTCAAGAGAGAAGAGAGTGGCCAAATGTGGGGTAAACTGGGAAATGGGACCTATATCATATTAGGATTTTACAGCATCTGGAAATTTATGCTTTGTGAAGTTAAAAACAATTGGAAGATTTTTGAGAAGAAAAGTGATTGAAAGTGACAAAATTTTGAAGTCCTCTGTTCCACTATAAGACCCTCTGACTCAGTACATCAGTCGTTAGGCTTCATGCATTTTTTTTAACTCAGTAAAAATGAAGGAAGTGCTTCCAATCTTCTCAAGCCCTTGAGGTGAAGGAAATGAGGAGAGAGCCTCCTTCATTCAGTCCAAACGTGAACAATTTGCAAGGCAACACAAGTTTCCTCCGGGGAAGCTTTCTCCCTTCCTTTAGCTTGACCCCTCTGCATTTTATCCTAACAGACTCCACCCCTTTGCCCTGCCTTTCCATAGCCTGCCTTGTGTCACCTTTCTCAGGGTCTAGAAGTGATATGGCTATGAGTCTTGACCCAGTTAGGTGGGATAATAAGGCTGGAGATGAGAGCGTAGGGATGAAACAAATAACCACCCATAGTGGCATCCCTAGTTTAACCCCTGGTGTGAGCTTCATTACATGAGCATGTGTCTTTTCCTAAATGTGTCTGGTGTCATCAACTATCTATAAGGCCACAGACCAAATCTCTGTGCATGTTATGTCCCTTTTAGTACCTAATGCATTGCCTTATGTAAAGTGATTAATCAATACCTACTGAAAAATTGGTTGTTGATCAGAGCTGGATGGTTAGAGAAAAAGAGCTGAGTTATGAAGTTAAATAAACAAAACTCAGTAATCCTTTTAGCAGATCCCCAGCAAAAATTCAGGTTGTAAGAACTGACTGTACTAAATGTCAGTGTTGACATTGAGCACCCACTTTCTTCTCTTCCACATGTATACTCATGAGAGAGTTCTGTGGGTGCCTTTCAGTGTCAGCTGCAGGGTGGCCTTTTCAGTTTGAGTAGTACAGCTGACTCATTAGCACTGGAAAATCTCAGAATTACATTAGTATTACCTCCTCCTCTCCACCTACTTCTTCAGATCCAACATCTTTACAGAGGAGACTGTTCAGACCTACATTTTTGGTGAATATGTACTTTTTATGTATTGAACATTCAAGTCAATTTGTCATTGGCTAGATAATTTCAATGCATTTATTCATTATCTGCTTTATTTCACAAGTTTTGAAGCAATTATATCTATATAAAGTATATACACAATGATAAAGAAAATACAAATGTTAGAATATGTGATACAGATTAGAATGCAATACAAAAAACATGGAGAATCACAGCGGGATGAACAAATCAGGAAAACCTTCTCAGAGGCAATTAATCTATGACAACACTCACTTCCATTTATTCAGGTCCCTGGATTTATTTTTCTTTAGTTTTCTGCTGAGTTGCCCTTGGACTGATGGTATAAAGGGAATGTTTGCCTTTAACTAACATTCAAATTTTTCATCATATTTATTTCCAAAGAGACAGAGAAAATGAGACACTGTTCTAACAGATGAGA
Organism: Geosciurus inauris; assembly: GCA_004024805.1. Classification (NCBI taxonomy): domain Eukaryota; kingdom Metazoa; phylum Chordata; class Mammalia; order Rodentia; family Sciuridae; genus Geosciurus; species Geosciurus inauris. The sequence continues at coordinate 58,193 of PVHX01004441.1, read as the reverse complement.
ATGCTTTGGTAAAAAGCCTAGATATTTCATAAAGCACAACATTTTAGGATATTATCATAGAAATAGAGAATAGCCTTTGGGAGGAGAATCAGAGTTATTCAGAATGAAAAGAAAATCAGGAAAATGGAAGAAATTTCAAGCAAAAGGCAAACTTTTTAAAGGCTCATACTGTGAAAATAAATTACTGTGATCAAACCAGTTCAAAGCTGCTTTTCATTTTGAAGTTTTAGAACAGGGACAGATCTTAGAGTTCATTTAGTTCAAATCCTTCATTTTACAGATGACAAAGCTGGGACACAGAGAGGTTAAGTGATTTGCCCATGACCACATGTCATCATGGTGTGAAACCATACCTGTAGTTAAAGTCACCTGAATCTTGATTCTAGGCTCTTTGTACCATTGCTGCTCTTTGTAGCCTCCTGCTGATATCATTTTGGAAAGGAGATATCCAGGTGCCTCAGCAGCAGCATGGAGGATGAGTGGTGCTGGATACATAGAAAAGCTGGAGACACCAGGACCACTGGCGAAAGCTCTTAGTGTGTTAAACTTTGATAGAGTTTTGGCAGAAAGCAGTATCATGAGTCACTCCAGTGAACAGGGCAACGAGAGAACCCCAGGGGTAGGAGTTTTCAATGATGGAGTCTAAAGTTTGAGATCATAACTATTTTTTATTTTTTTAAAGAACATTCTCTAGTGGTGAGTTGCAGGAGAGCAAGATATATACCCAAACCAAGACTCTGGGAAGAATTAAGTAGCATGTCATAAACTCAGTAAAATTAGAGAAGATTTATCTCTAAACTCAAGATGGAGCTCAGGTACCTAGTATGGAAAACTTCTGAGTCCACATTTTATGTGATAACAGAAAGTTTGAGGCTTGGAGGAAGGATGAGTAACCAGGAATGACTTCTGATAAATGGGTTACTTTGAAATTGCAATTTTCCTATGTGTGTCTATGAGTGTGGTGGAGGCAGATATTATTTTTCTCTTATTAAGAATGACTGTTTAAGGGGAGGGGGTGAGCATGCAGATTGGAGACCACTTACATTTAGCTGACAGGGACTGTGGGAGGTGAGGGTTGACATCCTAGGCATGGGTATACTGTTTTACCTGGGATGCACTTAACTACCAGTAACACATCACCTGATTAAAATCTTTTCAAGCCGCATGGATACTGTTATGGTTTGAATCTGGAATGTCCCTTCAAAAGCTGATGTGTTGAAAGCATAGTCCCCATGAGACAAGGTTCAGAAGTGGGGCTTTTAGGCAATCAATGATTGGATTATAAAGGCTTTGATCTCATCAGTGGATTAATTATTTGATTAATCCACTGATAACTGAATGGACTACTTGGAGTCTGGTCTTAGTTGGAGGAAGTAGGTCACTGTGAGTTTATCTGGAAGGGTTTATCTTTTTCCTGGCTCCTTTCTGTCTCTCTCTGTGTGTCACTCTCTCTCTCTCCCTCCCCACTTTCTTTCCTTCTCTTTCTCTTTGTCTCCCTCTCCTTCTCCTTCTCTCTCTCTCCTGGCTACCATGAGCTAAGGAACTTTCTTCTGCCATGCCTTTCTGCCATGGTGTTTCTGCACTGGAGCTGACCATGGTTTGGATCTCTGAAATCATGAGCCAAAGCAAATCTTTTCTCCTCTAAGTTGTTCTTGTCAGGTATTTTGGCCATAGCAATGAAAAATTGACTAACAGAGGTGTTTATTTTCTACTTAACAAGAAGTCTGGAGACAGACAGTCCCAGTGTTATTTTGATGACTCAAAATTTAATTGTTCAGAATTACTATTCCTAGGATGTTCATGACTCCTTTCTTAGCTGCAGCATGGTAGTTGCAGTTTCAACCATCAAAACTTCATGTGATAGCATTAAAAAGAAGTAAGAGTAAAAAAGGAAAAAGATCTTTCTTTGCATGTTTCTCTCATCATCAAAAAATTCTTCCCCTCTCAGGGAGTTTTCCTTGCATTTCATTTTTCAGAACTGGGTCACATGACATATCAACACCAACTACTGGCTAATGTCACAGGTTTGCCTCTTAACTTGCATGACTCATAATCCTCTACTAGGGCTAGACATATTTTTACTCAACCAATATTTGTTTCTGTGAGCATAGAATATTAGGAAGAAAGTAAAAGTCATCTACACTTTAACTGTTTTAACAGTTAACTGATTTAACATTTCTAAAATATTTTAAAACCGATTTGACTATATATATATATGTATATATATATGTATATGGCCTGATATATACAAAATTGACATGAGAAATTAAACCATATTTTGACCTGGGAAATTAAAAATTTAAAGCCAGTTTCCAAGGGGTCCATCCATAAATTCAGAAGTCTACTCTTTGACTTAATGCAGTAATAAGATGTTGAAAAGTTAAAATAACAATAACCACAACAAAAATTAGCACATATATTCTTTCTCTGAAGTTGAATAGTGAATATACATTATACATGAGAATTAAAATTATACCACATTCCCTTTTCTGTTTCTTAACCCTCTTTCAATTCTGATCATAGTTTAACTAAATATAGAACATTTTCATTTAAATGTTATTTTTACAGGAAATTTTTTCATTTCAATTATTGTTAACTATGTATGCATTTGATGAAATTTAAAGCTAACAACCATATTTCTAATTTATTTCATTAACAGAAAAATAAAAAATTGAATAAATGGGTTGTATAGTTACTACTTGTATCCCAGTCAGTGTATTATGAAGTCACCAAATCTTGCAGCTAAATTCTACTCATTAGACTAAAATCCTGTGACTGAGTTCTAACCAATGAAATGGTCGGGAGAAACAATATACTTTCAGGATTGGTGCATAGAAATTTCTCCATTGTTATGGATTGAATTATGTAGGGGAGGCCACTAATTGTGTATGACTGGCATTCTTATAAGAAGAGGAGGATGCCCATGTTAAAACAGAGAAAACCAGGGAGAATTCCACCTGGGAGACAGACTGAAATGCTGCAGCTAAAAGATGGGAAATGCCTGGGGTTTCCACAGCTGGAAGGAAGAATCCTCCCCTAGAGGATTATATAAGGGTATAAGGGCATGACCCTGCCAATATTTTGTTGATAATTTCCAGTGTCCAGACTGGGAGAGAAGACATTTCTATTGCTTGTACTTAGTAATTTTAGTAATTTTTCATTGCATCTTCCATGATCAATCAATCTCTCTCTCTTTCTCTCTCTCTCTCTCTCTCTCCCCTTTACTTCTCTTCTCTTACCAGTTGGATGAATGCAAAGGTCCTATAGAAAATGAAATGGTGCAGTCACTCATTGGAAGAAGCTTGGATCACTAAATACTAGATCAATGTTATTACTCTACTATCATTTTGCATTGAATAGTGGTATGAGATAAAAATAACTATTGTGTTAAGTCCTGATATCTTGGGGTTTTTTGTAATCTTAATTAGTCTCCTTGATTGTTGATATTTTAACATCTAACCTAGAAGGATTATGAAATTACACAATCACAATGTAGATTATATTAGCATTCCTGCCTTTCTAGGTATTGCAGATGCAATTAATCAAAGAATTATATAGGTTGCCTGGCTTTTTCAGAAGGTTGTGTATTGTTTTAGTCAGCTTTTCACATTGTAATGAAAAGAACTAACAAGAAGAATACAGAAAGGGAAAAGTTCATTTGGCTCATGGTTTCAGAGGTTCAGTCCATGTTTAGCCAACTCCATAGCTCTGAGCCAGTGCTGAGGCAGACATCATTGTGGAAGGGTACAGAGGAGGAAGGCAGCTCAGGACATGTTCATCAGGAAGCAGAGAGAGCTCCTTTTCACTGGGGACAAAATATAAACACCAAAGGCATGTCCCCCAATGACCTACTTTCTCCAGTCACACCCTAACTACCTATAATTATCACCCAGTTAATCAAAATCAGTGAATTAACCCACTGATTAGGTCACAGCTCTCAATCTAATCATTTCACCTCTGAAAACTCTTGTATTATCTTACACATGAGAATTTGGGAGTACCTCATATCTAAACCATAACATGCAACAATATGGATCATCTTTCTGTCTCAGATCCAGTGATTAGGTTGTTCTGTCTCATCAGCTTGAAGCATGTCAAACAACTCAAGTGATGATGTGGAGAAGGAGATTATTTTTGATTTGTGAGCATGAAATTACCCTTTCATTTCCTTTAAAGTTGTGAAAATGTTCAGCTCCTTTAACAATGTTGTTATTTTCTTCTGAAATTATAAAGGAAAAGAGGAAATTACTATTTATATCTGAAAAATTAAGTTTTTATAATGTAATCCACAAATCAAGAAAATTGCATAAGCCTCACCCTCATATTCTCTTATCTTCACCCTACAACATATCTTAGGAAGGTTTGGGGTGTTGAATATTCAATATAATAACTTTAGTTATTTTTGTTTGGGAAGGCAGAAGAGTAAAATATTTTTAAAAATTTGCAGTTTAGCCAGATGCAACCAATAAGGAATGTCACCTGACCTATCCTCAGCAATTGGGATTTGATAACCTCACTGATCATTCACTAGTTGTGTGGCCTAGAAGGGATTTGTTGTGACTCTGGTCTTCCTTTTCACATCTATTGATAGGAGATTAGAGGGACTTCTAAAAGTGTTAGAGAAACCAAAGTCAGAGGTTTCCAGGTGTTTCTTCAAAGCCTAATTCAAGAAGCTTTTGCCAAAATTGATCTGTCTTTATGTGTTCTACACATTGTCTCAAGGAAAAAAAAAACAGAATGTAAAATGGTGTAGCCACTGTGGAACACAGTTGTGTAGTTCCACAATGACTATCAATTCAACTCTTACAAATGTAAGCAAAATAATTGAAAACAGACTTAAACAGATACTTTTACATGAATGCTCATTGCAGCATTATTCACAATAACTAAAAGGTGAAAACAACCCAAGTGTCCATAAAAGATGAAATGGTGAACAACATGTTGTATGTACATATGATAGAATATTACTCAAACATAAGAAATGAAATTCTATTATAAGCTATGATATAGCATAATCTTGAAAACATGGCACTGAGTGAGAAAGGACAAATGCTGTATGATTCCACTTACATTTGCTCTGCTATATCCATGAATTTCATATTGCAAATTCAACCAACCACAGGTTAAAAATATTTGCTGACCACATACAAGCTACTTTGGTCATTATCTCCTAAACAATATGGTATAACAACTATTTACATAGCATTCATATTAGATTGGGTATTATAAGAAATCTAGAGATGTCATATAGTAAATGGGAGGATGTGTATAGGTTAAATGCAAATACTTCATCATTTTAGTAAAAGATTTGAGCATCACATTTCTTAGTATCGATGGGGGTACTGGAACAAACCCCTGACAGATACAGAGGGACAACTGTATATGAAATATCTAGAATAGGTAAATTCTCAGAGACAGAAAGTAGATGAGAAGTTATCAGGGACTGGTGGGAAAGATAAATAGGGAATCACTGCTTAGTGAGGATGAGTGTCTGGAATGATGGAAAAGTTTTGGAAACAGTTATGATAGTTGTGCAATATTTTAAGTGTTATTTATGTTATGAAATTGTACATTTAAAATGGTTACAAAAGGTGAATTCAGTGGTACACTCTTGTAATCTCAGTGACTCAGGAGGCTGAGGCCTGAGGTTTGCAGGTTTGAGGTCAAATCTTGGCAATTTGGTGAGACCCTTACAAAGAAAAAAAGGACTGGGGATATAGTTCAGTGTTAGAATCTTCCGATTTCACAGTAAAACACACACACACACACACACACACACACAAAGGTTCAAATGACAAGTTTTATGTTCCATATGTTTTGACATAAGAAAAAAATTAACGATGAAAAGTATTTTTGCAATTAAAGAGAATAATGGGTTTTAAATATTCTTTCCCCAAAGATATTATACATACTTGAGGGGGTAGATATGTTAATTAGCCAAATTTGATCATTCCACAATATATACATACATTGATACATGGCATTGTATCCCATAAATATATGCAACTATTTGTCAATTAAAAATAAAATAAAACCTAAACACAACAAAAATTATTTGACCAAAGGGTTTTTCATCAATGAAGACTAGGAAACTCCTGTTTGTATCATGCCAAATAACCAACCTGACTTTTACTTTCAGAGCACAACCTTTTCAAATGATGGCCTAACTCTTCCAGAATTCGTATTTCATTAGGTGTAGAGATAATTCTACTAAGTCAAGCAAACTTACTGTCAGTCCTAGCTCTCAAAAACAGAGCTGTGCATTGATGATATTTTGTTGTAAATAATGGTTGTCTAATAAAGACCCAGAGATTAGATTGGGTATTATAAGTAATCTAGAGATGTCACATAGTATATGGGAGGATGTGTATAGGTGTGTGTTAATACTTTAGATCAGTAGCAGTTGTACTGCAAAATGCCTCAAAGAGAACACATCTCTCTAGGCCCAAGAAGTTAGGGTGCTGTTGTATCTCTAAATATTGAAAGTTCAGTAGGATAAATGGTGGTGAGGCAGGATAAGGCACTTTGAGGCTTTCTTTTCTTCCTTCCTGTATCAGAAAAGGCACTTTTCCCGAGGAGGGGAACATTGGCTGTTTTATGCAATGGCTGGTGTTGCTACATATTTTCTTCAGAAATTATCCTTACCTTTGATAGTGCCCAACAATAGTGATTATGATTTATAATCTTCAAACAAGTATATGTTCTTTTATTTCTTCCTCAGTGTATGGTCAACTTGTGTGGTGGTTGCCTGAGCCTCTAAGTGGGTAATCTAGAAAATGTTTTCCCCATCTACATCCCTTCTTAATGCTTGGTGTTTGGAACAACCTGATAGGTTTCTTTTATGAGCTGATTGGAACATTGAACAATCAGAAAAACCTTTTATTCTTTTTTTTTATTAGCTTTTTTATATGATGATGCCCTGTCATTAACTAAATCTCTTTTCATTGTTTTGTGTCTTAGGGAAAAGAAATTTAGATAGACTTCAAGAACTAGGAAACAGGTATCAGAAAACTTTATATTTTAATACTAACCAGAAAAACATTTGCATAGTTTACCATTTGCCAGTTATAAAGCTGGACATAGCAAAATGGAATGGCTGTTTATTTTTTTCTTATATTTTGTGTCATATTATAAAAAATGCAGTATTAAGGAATGCATTTTGTGTTTGTTAAATAATTGACAATTGGGAAAAAAGCAGTGTTGCTACCTCTTTAAGGTGATATTACTGCATAAATGTTCCTGGAAAGCATTTATCAGATCTGATAGTTTATTCTCAACATTCCACTTTCATGAAGTGATGACTTTATCAGGGTAAAGTTGCCCCTTTTTCTCCCCACTCTACTAAATTCAGTGTACATATTGAATATTACACTCTTCTAAATTCCCAAGAAGTGCTGGGCTCCATTTATAAAAGACAGAGCTTATGCTTCCAAATTGCCATCATCAAAGAATTCTATAGAAACACCATGGTGAATGACACTGGCTAACCTGAGATACATTTGACTTTTTTGTCTGAATAAAAAGTCTTTTTTAATGCTCAAATTCTTTCAAAATCACATCTACCTTGGTTGTTGAGCCTTAAAATATGCTGGAGGTAGAGGAGACATCAGAGAATTTTAAAAGGTGGCATATTGAGTTACATGTGCATGCCAGCTGGGTTATTTCTCCTTAGAAGATATGGAACCAATAGTAAGGGTGAAATCACCTTTGATTGTGGTGATGCTAATAAGAGTTAAAAATATTTTGACTGCCTGTTGTACAGTAGGAATTTTTTTGTGCTATTTACTTTAAACCTCAAAAATGATCCTGCAAAATAAATACTATGAAGGAAAATGTACATTGTTTTAAGTGATTAAAACAAAGATGTTTTGAAGGAAGAAACTTTAAGTGAAAATGTAAAAATGTCTATCCATTAGGAGACTAGAGGAAAGGATATTCTTGGTAGGTGATAGAGGAAAAAGTCCTGAGGGAGTAGGAAGTAGTTTAGTCTGTTCAAAATACAGAGAACTCAGTAGAGTAGCTAGAGACTAGTAAAGAACAAGGAGCATGACTTCAGACAAGTTGAGAAGGGCCAGATCGTGCAAGATCTTTGTCTTTGATCCATCTGGGAAAATTCATTATTCATATTGATCATTGCATACATGTTGCCTATGTTCTCTACTATATTGAGTCAGATAGGACATTCTGACATTTTTTTTTCGGATTATAACAAAAGCAAAACTCACCCAAGTCTATGGTGAGTGCAGTAGATTTTGTTAGAATTGGGCCTACTGATAAAGTTCTAGTGTGGCCATGTGAACAAATGAATACTAGATGCCACTATTTTTCAAAATATATCACAATTATATCTACCAACGTGGACTCTAGTCTCTTAAGTTTGAGGCAAGTGACTTTCCATAAGGAATGCTCTCTTTTGTCTCTTTTCCCTTTGACATCCTCCCTTCTCTTAGCTTTCTTCCTCTCCTTGGTTTTCTAGTCAACACACACCTGTTCCTGCTTATTTTGAGTGCAAATAAGTTCAGCAATCTTTTCTTTTGTTATCCACAGGGCCTCACCTTCCATCCCAAGTGAATTGACTGGAAAAATAACTTTATCAAACAATGACAGGTGTCTCTCTATGAGGAATGCTGATAATGTTAAGATAATTATTTTTTATCTTCATACCTATAAGCTATAAAATTTTACTCTTAATAAATTGTATACACAAAGAGGCATGCAAAATTCTACACAAATTTTGCCTTTAGTGATCAATCTATTATCATGAACCAAGTTTTATAAGCAAATAAGCTAGGTGATATTTTGGATGTACTCTAAAGAAAATCATTCAGGATATTTTACTTCCTTGGTCCACTACATATAATCCAGTGACATGCAAATTCACTATGTTTATTGAGATAATCTGTTGTGACAATTTATTGTCCAACCATACTTTTACAGTCATCCTGCTCTTTGAGTTTTCTTCTTGGTATAGAAATCAGAATTCTTGGTTGCAAATAATAGAATCCTCTCTGACTAGTTTAAGCAGAAGATGATATAAGCTAAAGAACTTTTAGGTGGTCCACAGATTCTCAAGATTGCGAGTACCAGCCTCAAAGCATAGTAGAATGAATTGGACATTATTACCCTAAGTACATATATGATTACATGACCGGTGTGATTCTATATCATGTACAATCAGAAGAATAAAAAAAGTTATACTCCATTTATGTGTGGTGTTTCAAAATGTATTTTACTGTCATATATAACTAATTAGAACAAATCAGTGGCTAAGTGCCCCTGGGTTCAATCCCTGGTACCAAAAAAATAAATAAATAAATAAAAATTCAGAAGGCAGAAATTAAATATAAATCCAAGATTTTTCACTTAAAAGATCTCATAGTTGGATAATCCCATTTATTGAACATCGTGGGCATTTGCCACCTGTGGTTACATGATCTTTTTTGAATTCCTTCCTGTGTTTGGAAAATTCTTACATTATGAAAATCATCATACCAAAGTGGAAGTTAGAATCTATTTTCAAAACTTTATTGCTGAGTTACACTACAGGAGACAATTTTCTTTCTCCCCAAAAGGAGTAGAATGAGGAAATAGCATGCCCAGAATCAATCTTTCTGTTAGCATGATGGCAGACAGGTTGAATTCTTTAAGAGGAGGCATGAAGCTTTTTGCTTCCAATTTGAAGTGTCTTCATTTAAGCTGCAGTATTGCTGCCAAGAGGCGGGAGCCAGAGCGTTTTTGCTGCAGCAACTCTAATGGGATATAATTGGGTCTGATTCTTGGCAACATAACTTCCAGTTTTACAGCTACAGCCTCCAGATTCTCTTCAGCTAATCTCGCTCCCCTGCCAGTCTATATTTTCCAGTTTAGTCAGAGTCATTTTTTTAAACTGCAAATCTGATAATATTGCTCCCCTAATCAAATCTCATCGTGGCATTTCTCTGACCCCAGTCAGAGCTCCTAAGGAATTATCTTCCCAGGGCTGCCATAATAAATTACCTTAACCTTGGATCGCTTAAAACAAAAGAAATATATTCTCCCTTATTCTGGAGGCTAGCAGTCTGAACTCAAGGTGTTGGCAGGGCCACGCTGTTTCTAAACACTATAGGGAAGAATCTCTCCTTGCCTCTTCCTGGTTTCTGGTGGTTGACAGCCACCCTTGATGTTCCTTGGCTTTTGGGAACGTAACTACAATCTCTGTGCCTCCTTCTTTACAGGGCCATGTCTGTGTGTTTCTGTGTCTTTACATGGTGGTCTCTTCTTATAAGGAATCTGGGCATATTGAATTAGACCTACGCTAACTCAGTATAAGCTTGATTTAGGTGGATTGACATCTGTAAGAACCTATTTCCAAATAAGATCGCATATCCAAGAATTGGGGATTAGAACTTCAGTATATTTTTTGGGGGGACAAATTTTAAACCATAACAGTGGCCTATATGTAGGATAAGCCATGGTGTGGCACCCTCGTTTGTTCACTTCACTTTCTTCTCCACTCATTCTATGGTCCAGCAACTCTGGACTTCTGTGAGTTTCTTGATGACACTGTCCTGTCCATTATTTCATGCAAGCAGATTCCCCGTCCCTGGAATACCCCTTCTGCATCCACCCCGTTCCCCCACAGTTTATCAATTCTCTGCATCTCTCCTTGCCTCTTTACTTATTTCTGACATCCTACCCTAGGTGTCTTTTGTTTGTGCTCTCATAGCTAATGTGACTTCTCCATCAAAACACATATCATATTTTATGGTGATTATTTGCCAAAATTGTAGCTCCACAAAGTCTGAGACTTTGTCTATTTTCTCGACAGTAATTGACTTTCGATAAGAAGAAGAAACTTGGTAACTCCGGTAGTTTCCAGGCTCTTGTTGGAAGAACCTACCGTTTTTTTGTTTGTTTTGTTTTGTTTTATTTTGTTTTTTGGTCAATATTCTTTAACACAGGGTCTTTTTAGAGGAATATATTGCAGTTCTCAGAAGGTTGTCATACAAATTTCCTACATTCTCCTCTGTCTAGGAGTGACCTTGATTAATAGCTCTGTGGTGATCTCTTATTGGTAAACTGTGTCCTCTAAAAACTTAATGAAAATGTAGTTCTATAAAACACTTTTAGACTCCACTCATTTCTCTTGGATTTATTAAAGTTGTTTTATAACTTCATTTTATACTAGTCATTACAATGATAATTAATCTATTACTTTCTAACTATTATAATCATTATTAATTTCTAACAACACCAAGTCATCAAGTACTAAATATAAAATCAGGGCTTTGTGCAACCTCCATAGATTTACTGGCGGTTTAGATGAACTGCTTAGCATTCAAGACAAAGATTTCTGATTCCCACTCTATATTCTATGTCAATGCCTCTCTCAATTACTCACAGTAAAAGAGAAAGCCTTGGTATTCCTCAAATGACAGGTAATAAAAAATGTCTAACATTCATCTTTGGATTCTGTTTCTGTTTTATGGGTAAATATGAATGTGTCTGTTCTGGATATTCAAAAATGTATTTGAAAAACACTAATTTAACATTGCATCTTATTATTTGAACACTCCTGACCTTTCTGCTATCCTTCTGGTTCTCAAGAGAAAAGTATTTTAATGTTCTTATCTTTTTTTGTTCTTTTTATTGTGCTATAGATTGCATAATAAATTAATAGGAAAGAAGAAGTTCAAATTTCTGCTAAATTAACTTAGGAAGTACTTGAATACCAGCATTATTTATATAATAGTGCACATGGTAACAATCAGATGTTTTTTAGTGGTGTAATTCATCAAAAAAAATTGCTAAATGTTGAAATCCCACATGACACTTGCCACAATGAAGCTGATCTTGTCATTCCCTGGAATTCATTTAATGCATTTCAGTATTTGTTCAACCACCTCATAAATGCACACATACACAAACACGCACACACATGTTTAACAGGAGCTACACAAATGCAAAAATCATTATTTGTTTACCACTGTTGTTTTAGTTTAATAAGTTAGTGAAGCAACATAGGGACCTTGTGATGAATATTAAGAAATAAACTTCCTTTCCAGTGTTCCTTTACTGGAGGCTTTGTGTCTTCCTGTCCCTCTGTAGTTCCATGAATCTGCAGAGTGTGTCAAAGAATTGGTTGGTGGGTGGGGATAGGATTTAGATAACAAAACATGATGCCATGGATAAAGAAAATATGGTTTTTATATGCAGTAAAGTATTATTCATCCTTAAAAAGGAAGGCTATCCTGCCATGTGAAACCATGTAGACAAACTTAGAGGACATTATATTAAGTAAAATAAACTGGTTAAAGAAGGACAAATATTAAATGATTGCACTGATATGAGATATCTAATATAGTCAAATTCATAGAATAAGAGAATAGAGTGGGATGTTGATTTCCAGAGGAATGTGGTAGGGGGAAATGTGAAATTGTTTTTCAGTGGGTCTGATGCTTCTGTTATTCAGGATGAATAAATTGTAGCAATATGTCATTACAACTTATTATGTACAGGTGCACTTTAAAATATGTTGTGAGGGCAGATCTCATATTGTCTTCCTACCAACACACACACATACCAGACCCACAAAAAACACTTGGAATTTTGGGAGGTGATATGGTGATATCCTGGTCGTGATGATGATATAATAGATGTATACTTGTATTCAAACTCATTAAGGCATCATTAAATGTGTGAATTTTTTTATATCAGTTTGTGATATTCAGCTTATTGCGTATTGCTGTTGTTACCAAAATACCTGACAGGAACAACTTAGAAAAAGAAAGATCTATTTTGGCTCACAGTTCCAGACTTTTCTGTCCATAGTCAGGTGACTTCATTGTTTTGAGCCTGAGATGAGGCAGAATATCATGGCAGAGGGGCATGGCTAAGGAAAGCTGCTCAGTTTATGACAGCCAGCAAGTAGAGAGAGAAAAAGAGTGAGGGCATGGGCAAGATACAGTCCTAAGGGCACACCCACACAGTGATCTACTTCCCCCACCACACCTTATCTGCCTACATTACCACATAGTAGTCCATTTAAATTATTAGTCCATCAAATGGATCAATTGAGTGGTGTGTCTGGATCCATCACAATCCAATAATTTCCTAAAAGCCCCACCCCTGGACACTGCTGCATTGGGGACAAAGTTCTCAGCACATGAGACTTTCAGGGATATTCCAGATACAAATTGTAACACAGCTGTATCTCAATAAAGGTTAAACCATACCATAAATATTTTTTATCATGACTGATGTGTGTATCTCAAAGATAATTTTGAAATTGTATTAGCTATTTCAGTAAGACCTTATTGTTTAGTACATAATATAGACGACACATGTATTACAATTTTTAAAAAAAATTTTTTGTTATTTGGTTTCCTTCGTAATCAGTTGTATTTTATGCATTCAAATATATTATTCTGTCAACAGAACAACAGAGGGATTGTGGAACAAAATGTTTAAGAACTTCTGCTCTAGGCACAGAAAGATGTAGTTTTTGATACTTGCATTTTATTTGACAGGCATATTTTCTGGTTGCTGTGACAGCTTCCAATATAGGAATTCAAGGGCTTTAGTCAGCATGGTCTAGGTGCTCTGACCACTCCTGTGATTTTCTAGGAGGAAAATTCCCATATCCTTCTTTATTCTCAGAACTACTTCCATCTCCTAACGCATCTTGGCTTCTAGTTGCATGCACATTTGCACACTTACCCTTTCTCTTATTTTAATTTATTGCAGTCATTTACCTTGTATGCAGTATGAAACTCTGGGTTCAAGTCTTGCCTCTTTCACTTACTAACATTTTTAGGTAGTTACTTAACCAATCTGTGCCTCAGTTTCCTCATATGTATGGCTATATTCTTTTATCAATTGGTGCTGAAAATTAAATGATTTAATATGTGAAGTGCTTAGATGGGTATCTGACAAGAAAAAAATGCTATGTAAATGTTTGCTACTAGATGACTCTCTTCATAAGTTTTATAACTGTGTAATAGATAACTATAATTTAAAAAGCGAATGTACTTTTAAAAAAAGGAAGCCCAGTATTATGTGCCACATGAGATTATCTTTGCTTTGTCCTTATTGCAGTTGCTGCTAAGGCAACCAGCAATTTGTGGGCTCTTACTGACACATGCAGATCCATCCTGATAGTATTTCACATCTTTCTCATGCTGCAAACTTCTCATGTTGTGCATCAGGACTTTTCTGTTGATGTAGAGATTTGGAGCTCTTATGCATGTACCTGTACAGTTACGAGCCCAATCCAGAAGCATGGGGTAGTTAATATTCCAGAGAAGGGTGGTTATGAATGTATTTTCTATGTTTCTTGGAGACAGAAGAAGCTCTTTTCCTGAGCTGCTCTTCTGGTTTTGAGTTGGCTTCAACTCTCCCCAGTGCCTCTGTTAGTACCGTCTTCATAAGGCATGCAAAACGTCTGATCTAATGACAACATTGCTTTATATCAAGAAGTCCATTGGAAAGCACAGAAAAAAAAAATATTAGCTATTGTTTACCCCAGAATTGACCTAGTAGCATGATAATGGGTTGCCTATTCAAGATTTGGTTAGGGTACTAGGTCAAAGAAAACACCTGTAGTTTTTGGGTGCAGACCTCCAAAATGCAGTACATGAGTTGAAATAATTTCCAATATACAGTTCTGTGCTTCCATAGCTAGAATGTATAGATGTAGGAACCAAAGGTTGGAAGTAGAAAGGTCCATTTACCATAACTCCCAGGGACTCATTTGGTTTGGAAATTTGTGCTTTTCATCCCATAACTTAAATCTCTGTTCCAACAGAGTTCCCAGTTCCCAGTTTCAGAAGGTACACACTTCCATTAGGAGATAGCAAAGAATTTATCTGATGAACTTGAAACTGAGATTAACACTTAGTTTCTTCAGGCTTGTCATGTTCATGGATCAGCAAGCAAAGAAAGACGCTACTGAGCTAATGAGCCAATCATCTTTCATTGCTATGAGGAAATAGAGTTTCTGCTACACAAGGAGAATGAGGGAGATGTGTGTCTAGAACCTGAGAGATTCATCTGGGTATCCCTTGGTTTTTCATGGCCAGCGGTAGTGGTAAAGAAGCAATTTTATCATTCACGGCCCAACAAAGGCAAGAACATTTTAAAGTTCAACTCTCCATGCAAACTCACATTCAAAAAAATGTGGTCCACAAATGATTTAAAATGTTGAAAAAAGAGTAGGGTTAGAATAACTAAGGAAATCCTGAGACCCTTTAGCACTTGATTCTGATGTTGAATTTAGTGGCACACTTTATAAACTATACATTCTTACCATATTTGCAGAATGAATGTGGATTTCTGGTCTGGAGAAGTTTGGTAGGTCAATGCTAATATTTTTGCTTCATTTGTGTTTTTGTGCTGGTATCCTAAAGTGATTTGTGTGAGAGTGGGTCCAGAATAATTTTTTTATTAATGCTTGTTCATTCATTCATTAGTTGTTTTCATTTCCATCCAAACCAAGTGATTTAGGAGCTTGAAAGGAAGAAGAAAAAAATTGGGCAATTGCCCACAAGATAAATTTATCTTAAGAATCACTGATAAACAACCTAATTACCTATATTCTCCATGAACTCTGAATTTTAAAGGGTTTTATCAGGGTTATGCTGAAGTATTCTTTAGTAGTCAACCTGTTTTTTTCAATAGTTATTTTCAGAGAGGCTTTCATTGTTTTAAATCTTTTTCATGTAAACACTATTTATATTATCATTTTGACAAATCATAGGGTGAAAGTACAGGGTTTTCATATAATAAAATAAATTGTTCATACAATTCAGTGACTTTTTATCTATCACCTAAGCAAGATAAAGAAGGTGAGCGTAAGTTCCAGTTCTATTACTTTCTAAGGAAATGATGTGGGCAGGTTATTTTTAAAATTTTGTTTATCATCAAAAAGAGAATGACTTCAAGAAAACAAAAAAGAATAAAAACTTAACTCTCTGAAAGAATCCATGTCTTTGGGCAAGTTATGAATCTCACTGTTTTGGTTTTCTGATCTGTCAAACATGGATAACAGCACCTACTTCACAGAGTTGTTTTAAGGACTCAATTAATTAATTAATATTTATAAAGCACTTAGAATTGTCTGGCATGGAAGGAGGTGTTTGTTCCATACCAAGCACTGTGCCAGCTATTTCCTTTATATTATCTCATCTATTTATCCCTAAACATTTGTTACTATTATTGTCACCCCATTTATCAATAGAGAACCCAAGTCCTAAGGAGATTAAGTTACTTGGTTAAGGTTTTGAAGACAAGAAGTGACAAAATCAGATTCTTTTCAATTATATGACTTCCCCAAGTAGCACTTGATTAATTTCCTGCAAATGTTTTAAGAATTTTATGAGATAATTAATGTAAAAATATTTGGGGCATTGTGAACTGCTGTACATATATTAAGATTTTAAAAATCATGCATAAATAGTGTGGCCATTTTATATTTACTATTTATAAGTTCTCCAATTGCATTTTTAGTGATAATACAATGTTTAAGGAAATTAACATCACTTTTTTTTATTAGCTATTTCTTTATTTTGGGCATTTGCTTATATTTATTCTTATATTCTTTATAATTTTGTTCCTCTTATAATTCTAGAAGTAGATTTAGCCTCCAACCCAATAGAGTAATATGTTGGATAAGAGTCTAATGTCAATCCAATCCTTGTGTGACAGGCAAGGAAACTGAGGCAGTTTAATGCTATAGAACAGGAAATTGGTAGGAGGTGTAGTAAACTTGTGAATGTACTTAAGACTCTTTCCAGACAAAATAGATGCTAATGCCACAGAAAAAAGAATCCATTTCCAGTGCTGCACAATTGGTGGTGTGGTTTGAATTTGTGGTGGCCCCCAAAAACTTCTGTTAATACAGGAATATTCAGAAGTAAAATGATTAAATTAGGAGAGCTCTAAGATAATCAGTCTATCCTACTTTAAATGAACTGACTGGCTGGGTGATGACTCTAAACAGGACATGGGTCATTGGGGGTATGCCCTGGAAGGGTGCATCTACTGAAGCCCCTTCGCATCTCTCTCTGCTTCCTGACCCTGCCATGAGTTGAGCATCTTTTTTCCTCTGGCCCCCTTTGCCACGACATTCTGCCTCACCTTGGGCCCAGAGCAATGGACTCAAATGTCTATGGACTGAGATGTTTGAAACCATGAGCCCCAAATAAACTTTCCTTCATCTAAGTTGTTCTTATTAAGTATTTTGGTCACGGTGACTCAAAAGCTAACTAACATAGTTGCATTTATTTATCTGCTTGGCAAATGGGTTGATACTAGGAAAATGCTTGGGTGACAGACTTGTGAAATATTCTGAATCTATGTGTATTCAAATATTGCATGGTGGCACGTATAGAAGTTACCTTATAGGGTTGTTGTAGAGAATGAAGAAATGTAAGAAGAGCCATGAACACAGTATCTGATACACAGTCATCACCAATAAATAGCTATTATTAATTATATTTCAGTGAGGCTTTCACTCTGTGAGAAACTTCCCCATTATTTCTGGAAGCCATCAGGGCATATCGCACGTGGTGCTCCCGGAGCAGTCTTCTTGGTATGACATCATGGTTTTCACTTCCTACTTCCTTATTTGCAGCCTGCTTCTAGATCCTTCAAAGCCTTCTGGGCTGTGAGAGCCTCCTCCTACCTGCCTCCTCATGGTGGTTTTCGTGTTAGTTCTGAAGCAAGCCATGATTCTCTAATTCCATGTTAGTTGTGTGGAGTATCTAGTGTACTGATGAGGCAGTGCCTCCCTCCTTTGAAACTGTACTCATTTCTGGTGTCCCAGAGTTCTGGCAGCAAAGTGACTACCTCATTTCTCAGCATTTTACACATAGACATAGATCTTTTAGGTTGTCTTGTCCATAGTCTCCAAGAGTGGAAGGATCAGTACATGTGGGCTTCTCTGTAAGACAAATTCGGGTGAAGGATAATGTTCTGTCTTTAATTTTGCTTCTTTCTTTGCCTACCAGGATTTCACTTTTCTTAAAATGAGTGGTTTCCTGGAAAGTCTATCCATTTCTCCCATAAAAATGGAAAATGCAAACCCAAGATGTGCCCCTCCCACTTACCTTCCAGATATTTCTTAAACTCATTAGTAAGCAATTCTCATCATAAAATCAAATCTGAGCTCCAAACATGGAACATGTACAGTAGCTAGAAAAGAAAGGGTCTTTATCATGGTAGAAGACTCTGGTATTTCATTTGAGTATTTGCAAGTACCCTCTTTTTAATTCTAGTAGAGGTTAGAGATTCACTTTCATGACTTGGGGTGATATTGTTTAGTCTAATTCTTTCAGCAATAAAGAGCTGTTTTATTGAAGGTCTTTATTTTTTTTCTTAGATTTTCTTCTAAACAACACAAGTAGATCATGCTGCTCACTTTAGGTCATAGGCCAATTTCTTCTTCTCTTTGGAGTGTTTGAATATTTGATGGCTATTAATGTTTGTATAGAAAATAGTGAATACTTTGACATTTGTTGTAAAAATAGCTCTAACTGATGAGTTTCTTGGATGTTCCACATGTGTAGGAGGAAGGAGAGAATTTCCATACTTTGTTAGATACACTTTAGGTAGAATCAATTTGCAAATAATTTGTTGTTTGTAAGTTATGCAGGGCAAAATGGAAACCAACAAACCAGAAGAGACTCAACAGGCACTAAATATTTGCCTTTGACCTTGTACCATTGCTGTTTCCATCATGGGCATGTTCGTTCTGCGATGTCTATTCAAAAATCTCAGCTTTGTACCAATTCTAACTTCTATCAACAACTCAGAAATATTCACTTCCTAGTCTTCATCTACCTTGATTAACAACAATAGTATAAATAAGTGGATGGTAAAGACCTTGAATGTTTAGAGAATTTTTAAAATGTGTTATTTCTGCAAATGATTAAAGTAAATGATTGGGCTATGTGTCTGTTTTTAACAACACACAAGAAAGTCAGTCTCAGTTGCTTTTTGAACAACCATAGAATAAGCTATATATAAAACTATAGTAGTATTTGTAACTTTTCCTAGATAAAGAGAGGTTTAAAACTTTGCAGGTTTAAATCTCCTAAACCCAAGATAACTGACTTTATACTCAAAAGCTCAAACTTTTTTCTTTTAGTAAGCAATGAATCTTTTGTTACGAAGATTTAGTGTTACCTCTCAACCCAAAAAGACCCATGAAGAAGCTTTTTCTTATTATTTTAAAACATAAAATATTCTTTCTAAGTCCAAGCCTTCCTTGACTTAGCTAGCTCCTGTATATTTTTCAAATTCTAGCTTACCTAATGTTTCTTACAGAAGCCTCTTTCTGGCTCATTATTTTAAGTGTACTAACTTCATATGTATTCCAATACTTCCACTTACTTGTTACACAATTTCCCTTATCATATATATCATTTGTATACATAAATTTCATGTTTATATATTGTTTATTGGATTTCTTTTCAGAAAAACCCTCTTAGAGGTAGCAACTTAAATTTCAAATAAGATATAAGAAAATAATGTCCTGAAGACTCTGGGGAGCAACACAAGGCAGGCAGATTGTGGAGAGGTCAAAGTTTGCAAAAAGGGATCAGGTCATGATGAGTTCTTTGTCTTTTGGCTTTTATGCTGCAGGCAAGCTGTTATGGTTTAGATATGAGAAGTCCCCCAAAAGCTCTTGTGTGATAAAATGCAAGAAAGACTAGAGGTGAAATGATTGGGTTATGAGAGACTTAAACTAATCAGTGCATTAATCTGATGATATGGAATAACTGGGTGGTAACTGTAGCAGGTAGGCTGTGGTTAGAAGTAGGCGACTGGGGTCATGTCTTTAGGGTTTATATTTAGTCCTTGGTGAGCAGAATTCTCTCTGCTTCCTGTTACCATATCCTGATCTGCTTTCTTCTGCCACACAATTCTGCCATGATATTCTGCCTCATCTTGGGCCCAGAGCGGTGGAATCATCTGTCTATGGACTGAGACTGCTGAAACTATGAGGGCTAAATAAACTTTCCCTCCTCTAATTGTTCGTGTTAGGTCTTTTGGTCACTGTGAAGAAAAAGCTGTAAACAAAGATAGGGTACCTGAAGTCTTTCTGGTCTGATGAACAGAGAAGAGACTTGGGAGAAACTAGCCATGCAAAAGCGACCACGATGGGTGGGAGGGTACTTCTGATATGGAGAGAAGCAGATTGGGGAAGCCCCAAGTTATGTGTAAAAACACTTCCGATCTCTAACTGATCCCTGGCTCATGACTCAAAGCCTCCCAAGTAATAACAAAAGGCAGAACGGAAATTGAGCTCTCCTCAAGAGACAGAGTTGGCATATTGGAGGCAACTTCATTAATTTTCTATAAAAACAAACCATCAGTACTTTTGGGAGGAACTTGATAGAATCCTGAGTCCCTACAACGTAGTATTCACAATGTCTGGATACAATACAAAATTATTCTCTATGTGGAGAACCAGACTCAACAGAAAAGAAATTCAAGAAAGTTAGACCCAGATGATGGGATTAGTAGAGGCATATTTTGAAGTAGTTACAGAATTACACTTAATGAAGTAAAGGAAAATAAGCTGATAACACTTGCAAACATAGGAAATTTCAGAAAATAGAATGTAATGGTTAACCTGAATTGTCCGCTTCATTGGAATATGAGATATCTGGGATTAAGAGACTTCTGAGTGTGTTGATGAGGTGTTTCCAGAGATGATTGGCATGTGGGATAGCAGACTGAGTGGGGGAGAACCACCTTCAATGTGGACAGCACAGTCTAATAGGCTTGGGTCCCAGATGGAACCAAAAGTGGAAGGAGGAAGTTGCTTTGAATGCAAGTTTGAGTCTTCTTGATCTGGTTCATAGATTATTGTGGCCATCAATCAAGGGCTCCTTCACTCTCCCTATGTGATCTTGGACCCATGAGAATCCAGGGAGTTTTCAGGCCTTCAGTCTCAAACTGGGGCTGCATCATTGGTTCCTCTTTTTCTGAGCCTCCATCTTCTTGGCCTGAGCAGCTCTGGTTCCTCTGATTCTCCCATGTGGGGATGGCCATTGTGGGACCACCCAGCTTCTGGTCCTGTGAATCAGTCTAATAAATCTACTTTTATAATAATGCCTATAAATTTCCTGTTCTATTCCTCTGGAGAATCCCAATACCTAGAAACAAATGGAAAGTCTAGAATTGAAATAAAATAATCAAGTTAGAATTCCCTGTGTATGCTTAGTAGCAGAATGGAGATGTTAGGGCAAGTTATCAGTGAATTTGAAGATAAGTTACAGAAAATGAAACCAAAGACAAAAAAAGAAAGAAAGAAAAAATTGAGAAAATTTAACAGAGCCTTGGAGATTTGTGGGGGCAATAAAAATAACAGTAAAAAGCATAGCATAATTAAATTGTTGGAAGCCCATGATAAAGAGGAAATCTTGAAGCAGCCAAAGAATAAATGATCTTTTATATACAGAGGAACAAAGTTAATCTCTGATAAAAAATATTAGAAGAGTTAAAATTAATCTATGATAAAAGAAATCAGAGGGATGAGGGCAGAAGGAGTCTGGAAATGGACATGAGAAAGCCTTGGGGCTAATATGATAGGTTTGAGTTACATAGGTATGGACATTTGTTAAGATAGTAGGTGCACAACTAAATAATAACTAAATTAGTATATCTAATTGTGGGAAATTTAAGTTTAAAATCAAAAGAATAAAACCTAAAAAAATAGATCCCTTCTCCATACTTGAGGCTCTTTGTTCTCATCATTGTGTTCCTTCTGCTGACTACCATTTGTGACATGAGATAGATGTTCAGAAATTTTTCTCCAGTTAAATTAAATTCCATGTATTTCTTTTTTATCTCAACTGATGTAATGCACTTGAGTAGACAATGACCAAATTCCCAGACAATGAATATAAGAATGAAACCAGGAATCTGTACAGTCATGAGCATTATAGGGTAACAAGAATTCAAATATCATATACAGTGTGTGTAAATATGTGCAATGTAATAGCATACTATCATATGATAGCACATGTTAGAATTTATACTTTTTTAGAATGTGTATTGCCCTGAAATAGGACAGAAGAGGGTGGACACCCGAGGAATTTTCAGGAAGCAGACTTATTGACTGCAAGGTCCAGAGGTGGCTCTCGCCTAAGAATTCTTCCTCTGAACAAAGATTTGGGAAATTCTTTGAATTGTATACCTACTGTGTGTGTGTGTGGGGGTGGGTGGGGAGAGTGTTGTAGGTTCACGTGACAAGTGCTTTCTGTTCCATCCTTTAGACCAGACACAGGTTTCACAAGTTTTTACCAAGAAAACAGAGATAATATCTTTTTGTATAACAAGATTGCAGACTAACTCTGTCACACCTTTTGTGTGCAAAGCTGGCATTTACAAGAAAGAGGAAACTATCAACCACAATAATCTCTGCAGATAATCTGCTGTTCTGACAAGAGGAGAAGCTTAATTATGGCAAGGGTCTTTTGGGTGGGGGTACCTGCTTTGCTTCAGCCCTACATCAAGTATGTAGTGTTAAGTTAGGAGCTTATGTATGTTAATATTATGTATGTTGATACATTATCTCAAAGAACATATACATTATCTACAAGAACACTGCAAAGTAAATATCATTATTCATTCTCCATTTTTTTAGTTGACCAAACAGAAACTAAATAGAGGTCAAGGATCAACATTATATGGCTGATAAATGAGTAGCTGTGTCAGTTGGTATTGTAGGCAACAGTTCTTGATATAGTGAGTTTAATGATGACCTACATGTACAGATGTGGTTTGGTAGGGTTATTAAAAAGGAATGATGAAGTACCCTCTAGTAATCTCAGGAATCATTACAACCCCTTAGGGTCTAGAGGGACCAAGGCAGGAAATAGTGTTATTAGCTCCTGGTGATATCTGGAATTATGGAGGAGTGGAAGAGTGGTGGGGAATCCAGTAGTGGAAGCTTGCAAACAGTGCTACTGCCAGCAACATAGTATAGAAGAAGAAAACTGATCCCCAACCCTTATCATTCTTGCCTTCTTAGCTCCTGCAGTTGTTTCCCAATGGATGAGTCCACTGGATGTCAGCATTCAAGGGAGCATTTGGGGCCAGCCTCCCAGGACACAGAGCAGGTCAGAAAAGAGTGCAAAATGGAGTAGGGTATGGGAGGTAACTGGAAATTGTCAAGTACTTGTAGCCATACCCGTATTTGATTAATTCCCTCATGTCTTGTATGCCCATATTCTTTCTTACATATCCCATTCACTCTCCTTTTAAACACAGGAATTTTAACCACAAGTTTTTTTATGGCTAAGGTTTTGTTGAACTAGGCACTTCTAATTTCTTTTCTGGCAGTCAGAGGTCATCATATCATTTCTGATTTTAAAGGGAGACAGGAAGATGGGAATAAAACACCGTCACTTAGGCTAGTTCTTGGATCATTAGCTCAGACACCCCCAACCATCTTTCAAATTCAGGACACACTCGTCCCCAGGTTAGTGAACTCTTTTAGAACTTTCCTATGAATGCAACTGAGTTACTAATTAAATACCATAAGGTTCACTGACGGATGGTTACTCTTTAGTGTGACATTTTAGAGCATAGAAAAGGCAAGGACTAAGATAATTGTTCCCCAGCTTGCTAAATGTAATGCAGCTAAGGAAAAGGACTAGGGTGCAAGGTCTGACTTCAATTATTTTCAGCCCAGCAGGTCTTTTAGAAATGTCTTTTAGAACTGCCAGCCCTCTCCAATTGTCTAGGCTGCATTAGAAACCAAACTTTTTCCTCATGAAATGCAGTTGAAGATGCAGAAAAATGGAATATTCCTTTCTAAGTGTTAAAACAACTTAATTAGTCTCACCGAGTCTCGGTTTGCTGTATGCAAAATGGAGATAATAGCAGTGTGTACCTAATGTGATGTTTGTGAGATCTGGGATTTTTTTTTTTTTTAAGTGCCGGGGATTGAACCCAGGACCTTGCACATACTAGGCAAGTGCCCCACTCCTGAGCTATATCTCCTACCCTTGGTTGTGAGATTTAATGAGACTGCAAACATAAAGTGCTTATAGCAGTGCCTGGAAAACAATAAGCACTAAATAAGTGTTAGTCATCATCATCATCATTATGATTTTTCTTTGGCTTTGTTTTGATAATGAAGTCAATCATTTTTCTATGTCTTCTGCTTGAAGCATTGGGAAAGCAACTCAAGGCTGGCTGACCAGAAATCCTCAGCTATTGCTTCAAAGCATGTTGGTTAATGTCCAATGACTGCCATAATGTGTCACCACAAATTGGCTGGATTAAAGTTCATTTCCTCACTGGATTAAAATTAATTTTCTCACAGTTCTGGAAGGCAGAAGTACAATATCGAGGTATCAGAAGGGTAGTTCTTTTCTCTAAAGGAGGAACTGTTTTATGACTCTCTCCTGCTGTCCCAAAGTTACTGGAAAGTTGTGGTGTTCCTTGGCTTAGACAACCCACTCCGTTCTCTTCCTCCATCTCCATATCGCCTTGTACTCTGTTTCTTCTTCCTTTGTGTATTTCATAATGATGTATATTAGTGGAGTTAGGATCCATCTGGCTAATTCAAGAAGATATCATCTATAAATGCTCAACTTAATTAGATATGCAAAGACTCTTTCGAGAAAAGTTCCACTCACAGGTTCTAGGTGAACATTTCTCTTGGTGACCACCATTCAGATGGGTACTTGGTTCAAGCAGGACCCATGCATGGTCATCAAACTCATCTCCTAGACAGCCTGCATAGAACTGGAGACAATATTGAGGAAGTAGGTCTAGATGATGAGGCAATTGTGAAAAGAAGAAGGGGAGGAGAGAAGGACAAAGAGAATGGATCAAGGAAACACCTGAATCCAGCTGAGTCCTAAGTCATTTCTACCTCTGGGCTTCTCATTTCCATAAGCAAACTAAATTTGGTTTTGATATGTATGTATGTTTTGTCTGTCCTTGTTTAAGTTTGGTTTTTATCACTTATACCTGAAAGAATTGTGAATAGACAACTTCAAATTCTATCCAATTGTAGTTCCTTCTTCTACCTAATCTAGATGGTAAGAGGAGGAGGTCTTTTAGAGTGAGTGCTCACTTCAGCTGAAGGTAAAATAGGGAAGACATTAGTCCTCTTACACTGTTGCTAGTTTCCTGCTTACCTATGTCTCTCCCCTCTGTATGCTCAAATTCTTTACTGTGGTTTCTAATTTAAAAATTACACATAGTCTTTTTGCTATTTTTGCATGTATTTGTTATAATATTATAGCAAACCAATGAGATAGATGATATCATCCTCATTTATAGAATAAGAAAGAAGAAGCTCAAAAAGTTTGTTTTGGAGCTGGGGCTATATAGCTCAGTGGTGGAGCACCTGCCTAACATGTGTGAGGCACTGGGTTCAATCCTCAGCACCACATAAAAATAAATAAATAAAACAAAGGTATTGTGTCCATCTACAACTAAAAAAACTTAAAAAAATGTTTGTTTTGTCCAGTTCCTTATAATTGCAAGTGGCTATGTTAAACATTGTCTATATTTTCTTCACTACCGTATTTCAAATATTTATCCCAGGGTTTGGCACTTAGAACAATGGTTCTCAAGGTACATTCCTTAAGAGGCAACAAGAACATCACCAAGGGGCTCATTTGGAATGTAAATTATCAAGCTCTATGTGTACATACCAAGTCAAAAACTCTGGGAGTGGGACCCAGCTCTAGGTGATTCTAGTGCAGTAAAATTTGTGGATCTCTGAATGGATAGATGGCATTCACTAAGAGTGGAAAAACAATGAAAATATTGACCAGAAATCTGAAAGTCTAAGTTACAGGGGGGAAAAATAGCATACAGTCTATAGTTTTCCAAGAAATAATATGATTTCTAATATTAGCATAACAGAATGTCTGCAGGTACTCTAAAATTACTCTTTTCTTATGTAATCTCAGTTGACAGCTAAGTTATTCCTTTGGGCATAGAGTTCTGAACCCATTTGCAGTGCACTGGATACAACCACAGGCAGGAAGAAAGCAGTGACCCCTTGCCTTCCAGAGGATGGAAGACTTCTGTCTCTTTGCATCTATGGTCCTGAACTTTGTTTTTAGTATCTCTCAGCCTTTTCTTAAAGCACCAACTTTCCAGAAAAAAAGAATCATCTTTTCACACCACTTAGTCCATTGCTTACCTAATGGGACATATAATGTGATGAAATTGCCACCTGGTGGTTAAGATATGGGACAGTTCCCAGGAGTATAATTATACAAGCTGTTACTTAATATTTTAACTGTACGTAGTCCAAAGCATGCCTATGGAATTAGTTAATGTTATGACAAGCTGTAGATTGGAACTGAGATTTTTGACACGTTTGAAATGGCAGAAAAAAAGAGTTACTAGATTTGGGGGTAAAAAGCCCAGCCATTTCATTTTAGAGAAAAGCTTATTATTGCAGGCATGCAACAGAGAGAAAAGATTTTACTGAAGAACAAAAAGTAGCAAGTAATGGCTCAGAATTTAAAAATTTGGTGCATACATTCGTTTTGAAACAATGTTACATCTTTTGCATGTGATATTACATGTGGAAATGAGGAAGAACGGACAGTTAAATATCTCTTTTCAAAAAAAATTAAAAATATCAATTTCTAGGAGATCCCAGGATAATTTAGACCTTTTATATACTATCCCTCCCTATGGAACCCTGAAGTGCTGCATTAGTCAGTATAGAATAGGATTGTTGCAAAAACAAATGAACCTGGAAGTATCAGTGACCTAATAATACCAATAACAGCAAAAATTAACTTCTGTTTGATTCTACATGTCTGCCACCATTGGTAAGGAATTTGTCTCCACATGGTTTCTAAAATCCATGCTGTTGGGCAGCTCTGATGATGCATAGTTTCATCCTCTGAGCATGAACCTCCAGTGTTACTAGGGCAAAACATATCTTTGCCCAAAGTACCTGCTTAGTAAGTTTAAACTGATCTTGTAGGCCACCTTATAGTTCAACTATATGGGATGATATCCTGTTAGGACTTCAGGTCAAAATCTTCAACTCTCATAGTAAGTTGTACCTATCTTCTTGAATAGCCAGAACATATGAATCTTCTTTCCATTGCTGATTTCAGCTTTCTACCAAAATGCTAAGAGATAAAAATGTTGCCTAAGGAATTATAAGGGTTTTCTTCCTAACTTATTTCTCCAGGACTAAGTAACTTCTTAGAATCCAATTAAATACCCAGAAAGTACCATTCCTGGACCTGGTTAACGTCTATAGACATACCTTTAGTCAGTTAACGTTTATATAATGTCTTCACTATTGATCTGCTTGATAAATGCTCTAAATTCCTAAATACCCTTTGCATAAAGACCTGTGGGATACCATTCTTTTAGGAACCACAGTGGAATGGAGCAAAACAGATGTAGGCCTTGGAGCTAGCTAGTTCTGGATTTGAGTCCTGAATCTGGCAAATTTTGTCTTGGTAACCCTGGTTCACTGTGGATGTTCCACTGCAAGGGACTAAATTGAGGGCTATTATGGGCTTGTGGAATTAGGTTTAAGTTTGAGTTCCAGTTCTAACTTAATCTTCTATGCTTTGATTTACCCATCTATAAAAGCATTTGATTTACTTCTCTGTAATGATAGCAGCTATTATTATCATGAAGATTTTATTGGTTAATGTGGGTAAAGTCCTTAAAACAGTGGCCAGCATATAAGTACTGTATTGGTTAAAACAGTGCCTTATTATATAAGTACTGTATTGGTTAGTGCCTGCTATTATTGTAATTAAATTGGGTGATGTTTGCAGAGAACTTTCCACATAGCAAGTGCATTGTTACATAGAAACAGCAAAAATTTAGACATTTGTGAAGATATCAACCCTTTTTATTATCAGACATGTTCAATGTAAACTTTTGTAGCTTTCTTTTTCTCTCTCTCTGTCTTCTTAAGGAAATTCAGAACAAGATTTAATGCTTGGTCATAATATCTGCATATCATTACACTTATAGATCTATACATGTTTACTATAGAATCCTGCAATCCACTTTTGAAAATAAACACACTATAATCTTTTAAGTGGTAGAAATGTACCAAAACCAAAATACCTTTAAAAAATTATGCAATTATTTATTTATTTATTTACTTACTTACTTACTTATTGTAAGGGAGGTAGGACTGAAGAACTTTAAACCCTACTTTGTCACCTGTCTTATAGAGCTAACTATTGTAGTAGTGAGACTTTTTTTTTTAAAGAAGTGGCTGAAATAATACTTTAAAAAATACAAATTAAGTACCTGAAACTCTTTGTAAATTTATTACAGTTTATTGTTCAGATTTAATGACTGATGATCAAGCTATTTCTCTCCTTCCATGCCCTGTGTCTGTCACTGTTAGGCAAACAGCTATGTACTCTAAGCCCTGTTCTTCCTGAGAAGTTCATGGGATTAAATTCCCCACCCATCATGTGTACAAGGGGGAAGTAGAACTTGGGGCATTTGTTTCAGATCATTTTGGTTTTATTTGGACTGGTTTGATTCCTTTGCTGAATGAAGAGGCACAGTTCCAGAAAGATATGACTGCTGGAAAGAATTCCGCAAAATGAAAGAAAATATGGTCTGTGGCAGGTTGGATGTATTGAGTTCTTAGGAACTGTCAGAGGCCAAGTATATAATAAACTTGAGTAAATGACAAGATGATGGGGAAGAATAATTGTCCAGGGGTTTGTGGTGGGTATAAACACCTAGAAGAAAGAGGAAATGAAGGAAAGGGTTTCCAACAGCGTGGCTGGGAGCAATTGAAAGAAAGGAAGTTCTCTTTTCTGTTGAACTCTAAGCACTTATTGTTTATACTCTTCCTTTTGGAGTTAGACTTTTTTATTACCAGGACATTTCTTGTATGGCTTTGTTTTCTCACCCAAACTTTTACCTGTGTATATCTTATTGCCACAATATAATTATAAATTACAGATGGCATGAATCACAGCTATCCTTCTTTGTCTCCCTATCAATGAGCAAATCACACGGTTCTGATCCTAACTGTACTATTCACTAATGGTACATACTAGGAAAAGTTATGTGACACTTCCAAGTTTTCATTTCTTCCCTAAAATGGCACTAAAGGTATCCACAAGGTAGAGTTTTAGGGAAGTTTAATAATATATGTAAGGCATACTAAGCAAGATGAAAATGCCAGTTACCATCTTCTCCTCTCGTGGTGGGTGATCCACTGCATATTATACAGTAAGTAAAAAATCACACTAAAAGTATTAGTTCCATATACAATATGTAAATGTGTTGTAAATATATAGTTTACATGTCTATTCCACTCTTGATATACAGAAATATGTAAAGTAAATTCGTGTAACCTATTTACATATTATTAACTTCAACATCCAGTCACAAATTTTGAAGCATTGCTATTATATGTATTTCTGTGTTTTATATACCATATGCCTATGCTTATTTTTAATATATACCTGATGCTGCAGAAAATGAAATTAGTTTTAACATTTCCCTCTTTGGGGAGGTACTGGGTAAGCCTATGCACCAACCTTATGGTCCAAGATTTGGCTGTGAAGCTGATTTGACTTTATCTTTGTGTCAGGAAAACACCAGGATTATCCAAAGCTAAACTAGGTCAAGTTGAACAAATAGACCACTGGAAGCTAGCTCTCTTTAATGGAAAAGGCTATAAGGAGGTTGGTAGATGTGATATAATGTAGATTTTTCATTTCCAGTTGTCATTTCTGTAAGATCTTACTTAATTGATTGTGGAATCTGAATCCAGAGAGAACAATAAGCTATCAGTAATTGTTTTTAAACTCTCTGTAGACCTGAGCACCGCTTTTTTTTCATTAAGTGCTCTCTTTCCTGTGAAGGGAATGAAGCAGCAGAGAGCAGGAGGGTAGGAAGCTGGTTTGCATGCAGTGTGGACAGGCAGATCAATCAGGCTTGAGTGAGTGTCTTAATCAGAGGCCTGCGGTTCACTGCAGTGGTGGCTGAGTGCTACCTCCTTGCCAATGGCATCTTTGGTTTAGAGATGCTATTGATTGCTCCTTTCCCCTTCTCTACTGGGAGAGTTTCTGGCTGCAAGGTGAAGTCAGGAGAAGGGCAGGAAGAGTGTTTTGTTAACTGTGTATAGGATTCAGAGCAAGCCTCTGCTTTCCCACACAGCAGACACATTACTACTTAATGCAGACACTTCAGAATGGTGATGAGTGGAGATGTTTGAGGGAGGAGCGATGAGCTGAGGATGCTAGCAGAAGGGGAGGGAGAATGATTCAGGGAGTGGATTAGAAGTGGATTCGGCTTAGACAAGAAAACAGTGGGCAGTGCTCTGAAGGAGGTCATGCTGAGTGCATTAACTCTGCCTGCAAGAAAAACAGGAGAGAGTTATTGGTTAACATCATTTTTTTTTCCTGGAAAAATAAAATCTGGAAATGAGAGAGCATCCAATATATTGGATCTATTTGTAGACACTGCACATAAATCAATATTTCCATGTGGACATTGGTGAGAAAGCAGGATGTTTTATCCTTCGAAACCGAAACGCATCACAAAAGAAAACTAAATTATTTGAATACGGAATCAGGGGTGAAAAAAACCTAGAATTTAATTATTCCTGATTCAGGGTTTTCCATGAGGATGAATAATTGAACACAATCAAGACATTTTTTCTTCAAGTCAGAGAAGTAGTGCTGGGGCGAGACTCAGTGGGAGGGAGACAAACCAATTTGAGATTATAAATGAGATAACATAACTTTGTATATTGAATGATTATAAAAATCAGGAATGATTCTTTACTGTCTGTTGTTAAGCAGTTTTGAGTTAGATACATAAAATGAGACCAACTTAAACTCCACATGCTATAAAGTAGAAAACCTTGAGAGGAATCAAAAGGACTTTTAGAAAGACAGACATGGGTTCAAGTGTTAGGTTAACTACATAGTGTGTTGCTCAGAATTTCTTTTTTTTTCCTGAAACTCATTTTTTTTCAGGTAATATAGGAATATTTTTGTTAGCTATTCTCCCTCCCACCTCCCAAGTCTGCAATTATTTTTCACCCATTTCTGTCCTGCTCTGTGCTGGAGATGTTGACTCTCGTGATTGTACCCCTGGATTCCCTGATGTCTGACTTCAGGCTGAGATCAGCTCATGGGAGAAATCATGAGGCATGGAAAGAAGTCCAGGTATTTCTTCTTTTCTCCCTGATTTGGCAGCTGTCCCTGCAGCAGCTTCGTCGTGTCATGCTAGAGCTCCTATTGGATGGACCCTCTTCTGTGGTTCCTCTTTCCATTGGTCTCCAGTAACTTTGTTTTCTCTTCTTGCCCATCATTGGGGTGGTCCGGTAAAACCTCACTGTTGCTAATCACTGAGTGTCTCGCATCTGTTGTCAGTTCACTTAATCTTATCCACCATACATTCATTTGAACCATCTCATTTTCTGAAGAAACCCTGATTGATACTAAATGCTTGTAGAATGTCAAAGAAAATATCAATTTGCCCAACAAATACAGAAAAATATATGCAATCACTCCTTAAAAAGGCCAGTAGGTTTTATTCTGTGAATTCTCAGACTTGGTATGGTATGCTGTATAATAGACCTCAAAGATGTCCAGGTCTTAATACCTGGAACCTGTGACTGTGAATAGATATGGCACAGGAGATCTGGAAGATGGGATTAAGTGAAGGATCTTGAGATTGGGAAGATTATCTTGGATGATCTGATGAGATTTAGATGCCATCACACATGTCCTAAGAGGCAGGCAGAAGGAAATTTGACTCATGAGGGAGATGCAGACGCTTACTCCGGAGACTATGCTCCATCACTGGCTTCAAAGATGGAGGGAGGGAGCCTGGCGTATTGGCGCACGCCTGTAATCTCAGCACTTTGGGAGACTGAGGAGAAACACGAGTTCAAAGCCAACTTCAGCAGTGGCGAGGCACTAAGCAACTCAGTGACAGTGAGACACAAAATAGGGCTGGGGAGTGTCCCTGAGTTCAATCCCCGGTACAAAAAAAAAAAAAAAAGATGGAGGAAGGGATCAAGAGTCAACAGTGTGGGGAATGTAACTACAGAATCAGGAAAAGGCAAGGAAAGAGACTCTTCCCTAGAGCCTCTGAAAGAGGCACATTCTGAAGGCACCTTGATTTTACCCAGTGAGGCTCATTTGGACTGTAACTTGTGGAAGTATGAGAGAATAAGTGTGTGCTGTTTTTAGGCCACTGAGATTCTGGTATTGTATTACAGCAGCCACATGAAACTCACAGTGAATATACCAATGTTGAGAGCTTAGCTTTCAAGCTGCAGATTCAGAATGTGGTTCTCAGTTTCCATATTCCTTTTAGGGAGGCACTCCTGTGAACCACAGTATGAAATTGATGAATAAAATCACAATGATGATTCAGTAACTTCTCACTTCAGATATGACTCTCCCGTTGGCTAGTAGACTTGTTAAACTGAGCATTGCATTTTATCCTTATAGGCAGGGCAGATAGGCTGGGGAAACCAGTCTATCATTGAGATGCCAGCATAGTGACTTATAATGAAAAGATTAAATTCTGTCACATAGGTGAGACTCTTCAACATGTGCACAAGTGGGCTATTTTCCTCCTGATTTAGAAAAGACAAATCATAACTAAAGGTTGTTTGTGGAACATTGACTCTAAACTAGGGCAGTTAGATTAATTACTTGCTGAATGAGAACAGGATAGGATATCCCAAGACGTGTCCAAGACTTGGGACTGGACAACTTTGAATGCCTATGGCTGGAATTCCGTTGCCCACCTTCCCTCTAGGGAAGGCCTTGCCAATAGAATCAGGATGACTATGTTTTATCTGTAAGGATCCCTCACCCTGCTCAACTTCTGAATGGTCACTGCCAAATTGACCTCTGCATTTCTTTCTCACAGATGGTGAGGTATGGTCACCATCCCTATCTGTGGATGGTTTTATTTGAGCTAGAATCAAGTCTTGCTGGCTTAGGATCCACTTAAAGTGGCATTGTATATCTCATTATTTGTTGTCGTAATAATAAATGGAAAATCATATTTTCTTTCAAGTTATGGTGAGGGGATGTGGTTCAATGTTTTCTGTACACAGATAACAAATCTTGTATCAGAAGAGATAATGTATATAAAAGTCTTTGCTCTTTTTTTTATTGAAAGCAATCAATAAATGTAATTTCTTGTGCCCATGTTCTTCAAATGTCTGGAGTGTGGTAAGGATGTGTCAGGAGGTTAAAATTCAGAACGAGGACCTCAGAACCTGTCATCCTCTGACGATTTGAAACATCTCAGGGAAGCAGAAAATCCAGCACTTGAAGCTCTGCTTCTTTGTTCTTTTGATGAAACATGTATTGTTCATGAGAAAAATCTGTTTTTTTTTCCATTTCATTCTGATCTAGCTATAAAGATATTTTCACACAGAAGCAAGATTTTGTTATTTCAGAGATCTGTGAAATGTTTAGTAGGCAAACACATCTTTAAAAGACAATTTCTCTATTTTTCATGCTGATGCATTATAGATAATGGAAATTCAATAACCAAGATATTTCATTTAACTCAAAGGTTTATAAATCAGATAATTGTATAATAGTTATCTTTTCCCCATTTATATTGTAATTTCTGAAATATACTCATCAAAATTGAACATTCGTCCTTGAGAATGTAGAAAACTTAGAAATATGTAATCAAACAGGGTGTGGTGGTGCATGCCTGTAATTCCAGGTATTTGGGAGTTTGAGGCAGGAGGATGCAAGTTCCAGGCCAGCCTGGGAAGTTGAGCAAGACCCTATCTCAAAAACATTTTTAAAAATAAAGGGCTGGGATGTAATTCAATGGTAGAGTGCTTGCCTAGCATGTGTGAGATTCTGGGTACAATCCACAGTACCACACACGTACATACACAAAGTATATAATAAACCCAATACTAATAATTTCATAATAAAATATTCCCTCAAAGCATTATATATAATAGTATGCTTAGGACATAGTATAACAGGAAGGAAATGAGCTCAGATTTCAGAGTAAAACAAATTTATGTTAATACTAGTTTAGCATAATATACTTTATCTCTAAAGTGAGGTTGATAGATAAAATCAGATACATAAATAACCTAGGTGGTAAGTAGACATTGTTAATAATAAACATAATGATTGCACATGTAAAAATGATACTCTAAGCTCACTAATGTATAGGACTAGAAAACCAACAGTGATTTATGGGAAAAGAAAGACAAACCTTTTATGAGGAAACACGTAATTATTTTTTCATTTTTAAAAATCTACCAGTTTTAACTAGTCTTTCCCCCATGTATCTGTCTTATTCCTATCTTATTCTCTTGCCTGCTTTTCTCTTACCTGCTTTCACTAGACATTTTTAGTGAAGGCAGTGAATTCTGCTATAATAGAAATACTGTGCTGTATGCTGATACTTACCGTAAAGAGCACTATTCTTTCTTTTAAATTTAAGACTCAAACAGGGAAGTATGCATTTTGACATTATGGCAAATTCAGGTGCCATTCCAGGTTCCAGATGCAGGTTCTTTTTTTTTTTCCTTTTCTTTTAAATCAAGTCACAAGGTAGTGCGTTAAATCACTACTGCAATAATTAAAATAGATTCTATTGTCATGTATAACTAAAAAGAACTAATTAAAAGAAAAAAGGGAGCAGTTTGGTCACCTAATCTCTTAAAATTTTTGAAAAGTAGTTCATAGAGGCCTTTGTTCACCCAAGTAACTTTATGTCAGTACAACAGCTCCTATTTCCGTCTGTCTTCGTATTATTGGGTGCAATCCCCTCAGAAAACAGAGCAAAACCAGTTGGACACGTATCACTATTAGATGCTTACCCTTTAAATTTGTTGTACTTTTATGTAATAAAGGACAAAACAGAGTCCTGATTGGTTAGATAACATTCCATGTTAATTTAGTTGAACTCTATACAAGAGTTTCTTTTATTAGAAAAAAATTTGGCTCAATTATTTATAAATAAAGTGGGATGGAGCAAAAAAGTAGGCAATGGATGAAAACATTTAGCTGATAGCATAGTGTCAGGATAAATGATTAAACTTCCTTTAATGACTAAAAAGAGTTTATGTCACAGTAAATGTCACTACGGCACGAAGATAATCCAGCTACTATAAGTAGCCTCACTGTGAGTTCCATGAGTTAAGACAGTTGTGAACTTTTGGCATTTCTTCTTCTTCTTTCAAAGTTAAGGGGTGAGCATCCTGTGGAGTCTGTGAATTTATTAAGAACTATGGCCACTTTTTTACTGATGGTAACCATCACTGAGGAAACTTGAAAATGTAATTCAAAATTACATTTTGTATCTTGTGCAAATGTGCACAAAAGTCATACTTTGTTTCCCATTTTATATAATATGATGATCTCATGCATTCACCTGAATTGACAATTGAAATTCCAACACAGAGATTTTTGATAATCTCCATCTCACCCACCAAAAATCCCTACCCTCACTATAATCTCTACTTTCCCTATTATCCTTTTGTTATCCATTTTCAGAAATCTAGCTCTGAAACTTCAGAGGTAACAGGAATAGATACCCCATAGAGGTTATGGGCTCAGCTTTGGAATTAAGAGTGTTTTTATTTTATTTTTTTTTTAATATTTTTTTTAGTTGTAGTTGGACACAATAGCTTTATTTATGTATTTTTATGTGGTGCTTAGGATTGAACTCAGTGCTCTACCACTGAGCTACAGCCCAAGCCCTTGGTGTGTTTTTATATTCTAGGCTGCCTATTTCTGAATTGTGCAACCTTTGATTGGTTACTGAGCTACAGTTTCCTCATATATACAACAGTCATAGAATCTACCTCAAGAAGTAATTGTGGTGACTTGATGACTGTGTACCAAGTACTAAGCCTGGTATATAATAAGCACTCAATAAATGATAGGTCTGCTGTGGCTGTTGTCAATGATAGATGAAGTCTACTTTTATAACTATGTATTTTTAGGTTTAAATGTTTTCAAAATCTTCACCCTGCTTTATCCATTTACTTATTCATTCAATACATATTTTTGATTGTTGATTATTTCAGAAGATCTCTTAAGACATCATATAACTAACTACAGGAGAATAATCAGAAAGAGATTTTAAAAAGCTGAGGTGAATAGCAAATGTTCTCACACTCTCTTCTATTTTCCTCTGAAGGACAGTCATTGATTTAACCAAAACTTCATTTGCCATGAATTTTATTGCATGCTTGAAAATACTGAGCACACAGAAAAGTTGCTATGAATTGTTCTGATTCCTCACAATTTTCTGATCTACATGAGTGAAAGTCAGTTTATTGTATGTTTGTCCCTGATCTCTTGCTTCAGAGTCTGATAATAAAGGACCTGAGTTTGTTGTTTAAGACAGCAGCGTTTGAGTTGGACCTCAGAAGGGTGCCCAGACCTGAGGCATAAAATGAACACCAAATAGAAAAAGAAGTCTATGTTCCACAGAATAGTTCACAGAAAAGGACCTCTTGAGAATGCAAAATTCCTAAAAGAGAATTGAAAACTGTAGAGAAATCTCTTTAGAACATGCCCAAAAGGACATACTCACTTAGAAGATACCTTCTTTTTTTTTTTTGGTACTGGGGATTGAACTCAGGGGCACTCGACCACTGAGCCACATCCCCAGCCCTATTTTGTGTTTTATGTAGAGACAAGGTCTCACTGAGTTGCTTAGCACCTCGCCATTGCTGAGACTGACTTTGAACTCGTGATTCTCCTGTCTCAGCCTCCCTAAATGCTGGGATTACAAGCTTGTACCACTGTGTCTGGCTCAGAAGATACCTTCTTAATTAGCTTCCTTATTTTTAGACCATACATTTAAGTGCACTTCTCACCATAAATGAGGTAGAGGTGAAAACACAACCAACATTCTTACACAAGAAATGGAGCCCTTAGCCAAGACAGTCTTGATGTGACCTTACATTTTCCCTAATTACTTTCCTTTTATTAATCTTGATCTGCCTATTATGATAGTTCCAGTACATTATGCTTCTAATGACTTTGCTCAGGAAGATCAGGAGTTTATTAAACATTTGGAATGCTCCTTAGCAGATGAACTTGTGAAAAAAAAGTAGTATTATAGTTAAAAATATCATGTCCCAAGCTTTCCTATCACTTTGTGCAAGTTCCAATCAGCTCTTAAAGTATAGCTTAAATTCCTCCATGAACTTGTTGGACTACTTTAATCCAATGTTCATTTTTGTGCTGCTTTTCTTTATTTGAGTCAATTACAACTTTATGATTTATTTCAGTTGGCTGCAACTTATTATTTCACTCTAATCTTCGAGAAATTACTTTTATAGATTGTCTCAGGTCTTTCACCAAGTTGTAAGATCTTGATGACTTATTCTCATGACTTCAAGCATTATTTTCTTAGTCAATTATAAATTTTCATTATAGTCATATAAATAATACCAATACTATTTTGGATTTTATTGTTTGTAAGATTTCACAAAATATTTCCCATGTGTAGTATCCCTTTAGGTTTTTCCCACTACCCTTTGAGAGAGGTGTCTATTATAATTTTTACAGATTAGGAAATAGAATCAGATGGAAATTTAAGTTATATATGAAAGTGAGACAATAACATAGAATAGAAGTAGAAACAGGCTCGCAAATTTTATATTCTTTGAAAAATACAAGAACTAAATAAAGGTAATATGTTGAAAGGGGACAGGTTAGACAAATCTCCTTATCTTTGGATCTACATATGCTATTCCTTCTTGTAGGAAGAAAAAAGAGGGGACAAAGGCAGGGCTGCTGCTAACACACACATCACTTTTATGGGAACTGAGAAAGGCATTTCCTTTGTGTGGATGGAGCCCTGTTAGGTGGTCATGGTCTTCTTCTTACACAGAAGTCCTTGGACATGACCTGGATGTTCACCTTCACATCGGTTCAGGTAATGCTAGGAAAAGATGGCTCTCGAAGGGATTGTATGCTCCAAAGCAGATATTAGTATAAAAGAATTAAGCTATACTGAACAAATGTATTGGGAGGTTTAATAAAGGAAGGAATATAAAGATAAAATTAGAAGTACCTTTTTGGCATAGGATAACAATCATGTTATGGTTCTAAAGACCTGTGCATTCTGGAACTATAATTCTCAGTAAGCAGAGAGCATAATTTAGGGAAGTTGGTTCTATTTTTTAAAATTTCTTTCTTTTTTCAGCCTCAATTCAGGAGGCTTGAGCTCTTAAAATATTCCAAATCTTCAGTAAGTTATTTTCATTCATATGTCATGCCATTCTTGAAGGTATTTTTGAAAGAATTTAAAAAAGAAAATGAATTTTCTTTCCTAAGAAAGAAAAAAGAAATAAACATCTGCATACAATCATTTCACAATTACTTTCAGTGATTACATGGGTACATTCTTGGTCTTACTGGGGTATTGACAAACCTGGTTTATAGTCATAATTATTGAAGGTCCATTAAAATATGTAGATGCCCTGCCTTCATCCTGGTAGATTCTGATGAATAGGTTTGAGAGCTGGCCTAATATGTTTGAATTATTGTCTTACCTGTAAAATGAAACCAAATAGAAAGAGTCAACAGGTATGAAAGAAAAGTAATTAAAGACTTTGCAGTGTTTATGCTGTCAAGTGTAAGCCAGTGGAGAATATACACATAACTCAATTGGTTATTTGAAAAATATATTTCTGGAGTGATATTTTCATTATTTCTCTTATATTGTTCATAAAAGTCATGAAAACTAAAGTAGATAATGGAAGTCTGTGGGCAGAAGGAAGGTTTGCAGAATGTAGTGGAGAGGCGGGTGGTACAAGATGTGGCAGAGGTAAAGGGTATCTTTCCACAGCTTGTTGCATCTGGGGAGTCCCTGGGAGGAAAGCCAACCTGGAGGCACAACACTGCTAGACAATGATAGTGTGGTTTTCCTTTGTCAGTGTGAGT
This sequence comes from Geosciurus inauris, assembly GCA_004024805.1. Taxonomy (NCBI): domain Eukaryota; kingdom Metazoa; phylum Chordata; class Mammalia; order Rodentia; family Sciuridae; genus Geosciurus; species Geosciurus inauris. The sequence goes on along the minus strand of PVHX01004441.1, from coordinate 19,281 downwards.
AGTGGAGTGAAAATACCTGGGGCATCTAGAATGTGAAAGTAATTAAGGAATCATGAAAGGATGATCAGTGATAAGGAAATCCTAAGCAATATTCTCTAATGGAAGAAAATAAAAAGAAAACTTGTAAACCAAAGTCCACAAATTTGCCATGAGATGTTTAAAAATTTTTCTTCATGAATTCTAATCAGAAAACAAACTATAATTTGCAAAAATCACTTCTTCTTTAGAAGAAAAAACTGTAGAGTAGAATATTGGGCTGAATATTAGACATGGAAGGGTCCTTTCAGGTCAAAATTTCTACCACCAAATGTAGATTACTTTTCTTTTTTTCCAGTTTAGCACTCAATGCAAAGACTGACTCTACTTTCAGTTTATAATAATAATATTATAAATGTTGTGAATTTTTATATGATGAAAAGAACTTATAGGGAATTTTTCCCCATTAGCAGAAAATTTCTGTAAATTGTTCCTCTTAAATGTTACTTGTTAAGAAAGGAAAAAAGGTAGGGCCCTCAGGAACTCATGAACCACTCCAGGGACAAGGAGCCGAGTCCTACAACAGCATCTATCCATTCTTGAAGGTAGGGCTCTCAGGGACTAAGGAACACTTAAAGGTCCCACCTCTTAATACTGTGACAGTGGCAATTGAATTCCAGCATTAGTTTGAGAGGGGGAAAACATTCAAATCATGTAAGTATTCTACTGACCCTCTCACCAAATTCATGTTCTCACACTTGAAATGCTTTCATTCCCTCTTAATATCTCTAAAGACTCAACTCATTTCAAAGTCACCTCAAAAATTCCAAGAGTCTCATCTGAATCAGATATGGGTGAGGTTTAAGGCACTATTCATCCTGAGAAGAATTCCCTCCCAATGTGAGCCTATGAAATTGAAATAAGGTGTTTGCTTCCAAAATATGGGGGTGGGGAAAGGATAGACATTCCATTCCAAAAGAGAGAAATAAGCATGAAGGGAAGAGCAATTGTCCTATGTAGACCTAAAAGCCAATAGGGAAAACAGCATTGTCTTAGCACTGGAGAAGAATTTTGGACTCCATTCTCCTATCCTGCGGACACTTCTGAGGAGGCCTCTGTTGTGTGTCATCCCCTGATGGAAGAGCAGAAGGGCAAACATATCCCTGAGGAGGAATAAAGCACAGAAGTGTCAGGAGCTTCGAATGAATCATTGCTTTGGACTATGTAACCCTGGGCACTGAGACGTCTCACCTGGGAACACCATGGTGCTAGGGTGCCAAGGGAAGCACCCATTTGCAGGTGACTCCTGTTGACAGGGAGAATTCCATGCTCGTCATGGAATTTACTAGTTCAAAAGCCTTGAATTCAGTGGGGTGCAGTGGCGCACCCCTGTAATCCCAGCACTTTGGGAGGCTGAGACAGGAGAATCGCGAGTTCAAAGCCAGCCTCAGCAATGGCAAGGTGCTAAGCAACCCTGTCTCTACATAAAACACAAAATAGGGCTGGGGATGTGGCTCGGTGGTCGAGTGCCCCTGAGTTCAATCCCTGGTGGGTGGGTGGGGAAGCCTTGAATTCAAATCCCAGCTGCCTCAAGGTAGAAGAGATGGGAGCAAACTGGTGAGGCCCAACTAAGCTATTTTGCTCACAACTTCCTCCTGTTTACCTCAAGAAGCCTTTCACAGTGAGTCCTTTTGATGTTTAAAACCTAAATAATAGGGCTGGGTTTGTGGCCCAGTGGTAGAGCGCTTGCCTAGCACATGTGAGGCACTGGGTTCCATCCCCAGCACCACACACACACACACACACACACACACACACACACACACACACCTATATAATATACACGTGGCGCCTCAGAGCCTCCTTCATTGTTGAATCAGAACCCATCAGGGCTGATCCACCCATGGAGTCCTACTTTACACCTATAATTGAGTCTTTATCTTTATTTAAAATAATTTCTTATTTTCTCAATCCACCCACTGCCTGTGTTTGGGGAACTGTTCACTTGCCCCCCAGGTCATGGTGATACAGGGGCTGGACTTGTTTTATCACAATCCGTTCCTGAGATAAGGATCCCAACCACTCCTACTAAAGTGGCATTATTCCATTCATGAGGGTGGAGTCCCAGTGACCTAAATCACTTCTTAAAGGCCCTGCTTTTAGTAGTGTTTGAATGACAATTACATTTCAACATGAGTACAAGTATTCAAATCATCTCAGTACTGTACTGATACTTGTGATTTCCTAACAAAATGCCTTCATTGAAAAATAGTGTTTATTAAACTCTTCTTAAGTTACGCACTTTGTACCAATTGTTTACCATTGGAAGCATGATGCAGATATAAAGGACATTTACTTATAAGGTAAATGGATCCAACTTAAATATTGATGGGAATTTTGGGAACACACACATACACAATTAAGAAGCGATAACTTAGAAATACCAGCAGTAGGTGCTTCAGCATTAAGTTAAAGGGAGTAATACTATCACAGGCACACAGTGAGCTCTGAAGTTTCTGGCAAATTAAATCAGATATTTGTGCTAAAGGGAATTTTGTCCAATAACCACATATTGTAGACAACAAACAGACCTTGTAAGAGCTGACTTGCACATTGATACCCCATTTTTTAAATGTCAGAATCTCAAGTGTGTGAGTGTGCACAAGGATTATATGTGTTTATCCAAATTCCTTGACCAACAGCTGAGGATTCTATAAAGGTGGATCCATAAATTAATTGGGATTGCTTGGTATTGTTCTCCACCAAGCTGCCATGTACCTCTTCTTTTTCAGCTTTTTCTCAAGTTTTCTCTTTCATTTGATAACTATTAATAGCTATTTCTCATATAAGATAAGCTTGCTTTCTTCCTATTTTTTCTTCCTTTTAAAAAATTCTGTAGTCATTTTGTAAGGATCTTCCCAGAAAGGATGAACGAACACAAATCCACCTTGAGATATGCAAATATACAAGTTCATTGGCTTGCTTTCGCAAACCAACTTTGTTTATACTGTGCATGGTTTTCAATCTGGTGCTTCAGGTACATTCCATAGGACATTCACCTTTGTGATTTGGCAAAAAACAAAACAATAAAACTAACCAACCAACCCTCAAAACTGAGAATAGTTAGTTTACAGTTGCTAAATGGTTAAATGCCAATCGGGTATTTCTCAGTATAGCTCAAAGATTTTCTTCATCATTATCACATGATCTCTTTTTAGTAAAAATACACACACTCACACCCCCACACCCCCAAAATTCTTAAAACTTTGTAGGGATGTTGTTCAGAGCCACTTAAGTTTGAAACTGTGTTAGTGGATTTGGTGGAAGAACTTTGAGAATAAAACACATCAAAATCATTGAATGCAATAGTCTGATGTTTGGTTGCTGGGTAAGAAATGCGACTTTTTAAGAAAGACAATGGCTGGTTTGGTTTTGGGTGAACAGATAAATTAGATCCCTGTGTACTTTGAGCTCTGTGCTTTTGGTAACAGACTTGGTTTTCTAGCAATAATAACTTTCTAGCTACAGTGAGGCTGAGTGGAAAATACAATCACTGATTGATGGCCAGAAGCCTGCAGTGTTTTGAACCTTTAAAGAAGCTAAGACTGGTGGCTGATTGGTGGTTGAAAGGGGCTAAATGTTCTCTCCTGGAGTTCAGGGAACCAGCTGCTTCCTGAGCTGGTGAAAAGAGAGAAAACCTTGAGGCAGAGGAGCTTCAATTTGCATGAGATGTACTAAGCAAGGCTCCCATTAGCAGACTGTTGCCTCTCTTGATGACTACCTGAGGGAAGAGATGGGGGTTGTGAACTTTGAAGTGGATTATTAATTATTCATGCCTCTTTCCGCCTGATGGAGGTAACCTGCATCTCAGGAGCCAGGCCCAGAATTCATTATCTTCCTGTCGATGTTTGCAATAAAAATCACACTGAATATTAATCCTTTCACCTTCATTCTTAACTTCCCCTTCCCTCCTCCATTCTCAAGATAGGTTATGCAAAATTCTGCCTCTTCCTTAATTCTCCTCCTCCCTACATCATTTGTTGTTTATTCAACTATCCAGAGGTCCATTAAACTGAAAATTATTTTCAAGGGCTAGTTGCTTACTTGAAAGCTCCCCAGAAGGTATTATTTCCCTAAACAGGTTTTCAATTTATTTTTTAGCATGTTGGTTATAATCTGACGTAATTAGTGACTTGTCACCTGTCCCTTTTTTTATTTCTATGCTTTGAAATGTTAAGAATTTTATACATTTTCCTTGAGTTCTCTGGAGACTTTACTGTCAAGTTTACTCAGAATTTTATAATAAAAAGCAGAAGACTTGACCCCTTGTCAAATGTGTGTGCATGTGTGTGCATATGTGCGCATATATGTGCTTTTCACATCGGCCTGTATATTACTATTTTTAAAGGGAGCCAATAAATAGATCATTATATCTGAAAACTGGAAGTTGACTAAGTGGAAGTTTGTTAAGTCCTAATAAAGAAAAATCTATCATCTGTTATATTGAGAAAAGATTGATTCAGATGTGGATAAAGATTAATTTGCAGAAGATTTGGTGTGAAGATTTTTAAATAGGAAAAGAAGATTGTAAAACAAATATTACCATGGCATAATAATATTAATTGAACAAACGTAATGACACTCATGGAGTTAATGCTAAGAAATATATGTGGTAGTACTTCTAGTCATTGCTGTTGTTGCTTTGTTTTAGCTTTCCTTTTTTCCTTGTTTGTATTCTCTCTCTTCATTCTTCTCTTTTTTAAAAAAAATTTTATTAACTAAAAATTAATTTATATCAGAGTGGCCACTTTGTTTTGTCAAGTTCTATGGGTTCTGACAAACACATAATGAAATGCATATGCAATTATAGTATCATACAGGATAATTTCACTGGCCTAAAAAAAAATTGTGTTCAATCCATTCATTCTTCCCTGTCTTGTCCTCAGAATTCCCAGAGACCATTGATTTTTTTCTACAGTGTTTATACTCTCCAATTTTTAAATTTTTTACTTGGCATTATGCATTTGATAACCCTCAATGTCTTTTTGTAATTTGATAGCTTGTTTCTTTTTGTCACTGAAATAATATAAAATTGTGTGGGTGTACACAGTTTATTTATCCATTCACTTATTGAAGAATAAGCTTTGTTGCTTTCAAGTTTTGGATATGTTGGAAAAAAAAGCTTCTATAAACATCCATATGCAAGTTTTGTGCAAGCACATATTTTCAACTTATTTGGGGTAAATACCAAGGACTGAGTTAGCTGAGTTTATGCTTAAGCCTACTTTTAACTGTGCAAGAATCTCAAACTGTCTTGCAGAGTAGCTGTGCCATTTTGAACTCCCACAGCAACAAATGAGAGAGAGCTCTTTTGTACCACAACCTCTCTGGTATTTGGTATTGCCAGTGTTTTGCGTTTTAGTCATTTTAATAATTATGTAGTAGTATCTTGTTGTTTTAATGTGTAATTCCCTAAAGACATGATGCTGTGAATCTTTTTTTTTTTTTTTTTTTGGTACTGGAGATTGAACTCAGGGGCACTTGACCACTGAGCCACATCCCCAGCCCTATTTTGTGTTTTATGTAGAGACAGGGTCTCACTGAGTTGCTTAGCGCCTCGCCGTTGCTGAGGCTGGTTTTGAACTCACGATTCTCCTGTCTCAGCCTCTCTAAGTGCTGGGATTACAGGCTTGCACCACCACGCCCGGCTTGTGAATCTTTTTTTTAAGTTTTGTTTTTTTAGTTGTTGATTGACCTTTATTTATTCATTTATTTATATATAGTGCTGAGGATCGAACCCAGTACCTCCCACATTGAGAGACAAGCACTCTACCACTGAGCCACAATCCCAGCCCGATGCTGTGAATCTTGACATGTGATTATTTGCCATCTGTGTATCTTCTTTGGTAAGTTAGCATTCAGATAGTTTACCTGTGTTTCAATAACATCACTTCTTAATTGTTGCCTCTTAAGAATTCTTTGTATATTGTGGATACAGATCTTTATCAGGCATGTGTTTCAAAAATATTTCCTTGTTATTCCCTTAACAATATCTTTTATAGAGCAGAAGTTTTTAATTGAAATAAAAGTCCCACTTATGAAATTTTTCTTACATGAATTATACATGATGTTTCATTGTTGCATTTTCCTTTGTCTTTTTTCCCTTCTTTACAACTCAAATGAATTTCTGAGTTATGACTTTGCCATTTTCTATTTAGGTGATCCTGAGCAAATGCCATTTTTTTTTCTCTAAACTTTAGTTTTCAAATTCTTTGTCTATAAAGAGAGAATAATAATGTTGCTTACTCCTTGAGTAAATTGGAAAAATTATGGAAATATGTAGATTATTGTTATGGACTGAATGTTGGTTTTTCTAGAATTCATATGTTAAAATCCTGCCAGCCATTGTAATATTAAGAGTTGGACATTTGGGAGGTCATTAGGTCTTAGAGGTAAAGTCTTCTTTAATGGGATTAGTGTCCCATAGAAAGGACTCTAGAGAATTCTTTTTCTTTTTTTTTTTGTGGTACCGGGTGTTGAACTCAGGGGCACTCCACCACTGAGCCACATCCCCAGCCCTATTTTGGGTTTTATTTAGAGACAGGGTCTCACTGAGTTGCTTAGTGCCCCGCCATTGCTGAGTGAGGCTGGCTTTGAACTCATGATTCTCCTGTCTCAGCCTCCCAAAGTGCTGGAATTACAGACATGCGCCACTGTGCCTGGCTAGGACTCTAGAGAATTCTTGTTCTTTTGCTTCAACATTTGAGTAGGCAACAAGAAGTTGGCAGTTTACAACTGGGAAAAGGGCCCTCACTAGAACCCAACAATACTGTCATCTTGATCTCAAACTTCCAGCAACCAGACTGTGAGAAATAAATGTTTGTTGTTTAAACCCAACAGTCTGTAATCTGTTATAGCAACCCAAGCTAAGAGGATTAAATGCTGAAAAATCTCCATTTTTCTCTCTATATTTTACTTTTTAAAAAATTTTTTCCTCATTTTTCTCATTTGTCTTTCAAACCACCCTCTCCTTCCCATCCTTAAATATGGGAGGCATACGCTTTGCCAGTTGATGGTGTAAATGAGTAAATAATTCTTTTATAGAACTGTGTGTAGTTTCTTGGGTATTGCATATAGACACCTAAACTAAATGTAGTTTTAAAAACCACTTAAGCTGATTGTACTTAAATCAATTAAAGTAGGGGAGTGAATCATTTCTTTTTGACTTTTCACTTGGTATTTTGATACATTAGCCTAGTGAACTTGGATAACTACTGTTAATATAGCCCAAGGTCATGTTTTAACCCTAAAATTGATTGGCAGAGAAACCAATTCCATTTTAGAATCCTCTCCCCAATTCTGTCACAGATATTGGTTGATGTTTGCTGTAACAGTGGTTTTCAAAGTGTGTTCTGTAGAACCTTTAAGATTTGAAATGTACCCCTCTTGTGCAGTGACAGAGGAGTGGAACTAAGGGCATGGGGGACTCTGAGGGTCTTCCCCAACCTGAACTGATTTGTTAGAACAACTTTACTCATGTTAAATTCATTTTCATGCAAAGTTGTTTTTGAGAAAATAATTTTGCTACTAGCAGAATGTTTAGTCTTATCAAGATCATACGCAGGAGTTCAAGATTCTGAATGAACTCACTCTACTCTGTATTAGAAACTGGCTCACTTGTTTCCAGCCTGATTCCAGGAAGAAGAATATTAAATGCATTCACTGTTTTATATGTTTAGAAGGCTATTGGGTCTGTTGTCCCAGGTATGGTGGCTGAACAGTGAACTATTTTTAAAACCTCGGCTTTTATAACTGCCTATGACAGAGTCACTACATTTTGCCAATGATTCAAATCAAGTTGAAAAACACTTAAACCCACACTCTAATATGTATTCTCTCTCTCACTTGATTTATAAACTTGGCCTTTATATTTTGAGGGCCAGGAACGTGATATAGACTTGAGACATAAATGATGAGGTTGTTTATTATTCTCTTTCTTCTCCAAAGAGACAGATTGGGCAAGAGTTAAAAACAAGAATTGTTGGAATGGCAATATAAAAGAATAACCCTCACTGGAAATGAACTCAAACCTTCAGATATTCAATTTATTATTTTTCACTGAGCCATCCTTTATTTGTATTTCTGTAGATGTATTGTCTCAGCCATTTTTTTGATTAAGTTAATGGTATCTTTTTACTAATTGTATTGTACTTCCTTCCTTCCTTTCTTTCTTTTTTGTACCAGGGATTGAACTCATGGGTACTCAAACACTGAGGCATATCCCCAGCCCTATTTTGTGTTGTGTTTAGAGGCAGAGTCTCACTAAGTTGGTTAGTGCCTTACCATTGCTGAGGCTGGCTTTTAACTCACAATTCTCTTGTCTTAGCCTCCCAAAGTACTGGGATTACAGGCATGTGCCACTGTGACAGGCTTGATTATATATTTCAAAGTAGATTGTCATTTATTGAAAAACAAGAATAAGTTCCTAGCATACTAATGCAGCCTGACAAAAATAATAACTACATTTTACGGGTGCTTATTTTGAGTCAGAAAATCTGATAAGCCCTTTGTTTCCATCATGTCTTTTGATCCTCAAAATCTCTGAAAGCTACCCCTTAATATGACTATGAGAAAATACTCGCAGATAAGATACCTTGGATAAAATTTGGTGGAACATAAATAAAATCTCATTCTATCAAGCAAAAGGAAAAAGTAAGAAATAAAAAAGTAAAAAAAAAATTATAGATGTCCTTTCAATCTATGTAGTCTACAGTATTTTTTTGGTGTGCACTTCAGCACCCTGGACAAGTCTTTAAAAAAAATCTGAACTGATCTTTTGAAATCCAGTCTTAGGAAATTGTGAGTCAGACCCAGGCAACAGAGTAAAATCTTACCAGGTTTCTTTAAAACTAAATGCCTCTTAGTTAGGCAAGGAACTGGTATAGAAGTTGGAAATCCTCACTAGTTTCATTTGTGTTTTGACATGGAATTGGCTGAGGTCAAATGAATGTTATAAAGCCCTGTGAGTAACAATGGCAAGGACAGGGTGATTCTTGGAGAAGCCTTTGTAAAGAATGAGTTTTAGAATTTTTCCTTACTTAAGCCAGCCAGAATTAGTATGATAAAGATTACCTAATGCTTCTTCCAGCTATTGTACTAGTGAGGCCATAAATGACATTATTTTTGTGGAATAGACAGCAGAATTGTTACAAGATCCCTACTACCTTTCTCTGGAAATGAAAGCTTACAGAGAGAAAGAACCACTGAATATCTACATTGGTAAACTTTTCAAAGGTAAGAGTAAAACTCTGTTAGCTACTTGGTCTGTAGAGATGATTTTCTTTTTGGCTCATAATATTGAAGAAAGATCTCTTTGATACTAATTTATTTGCTGATTTTAAATAATGATTACATTTTAAAACTTCCTTTCCTTATTATTACAAGCTTCTGTCTTCCTATCTACAATTTGGGCATTATGAATACATATCACAGATACCATCCAAAAAGGTAAGCATTCCATTAATAACCACAGATCTGAGAAAAGGCATACTGAAAACTTCAAGTTTTTCTCCTACTTACAACTTCTTTCCTCATTTCTAAGTTCCTAAATTAAACCATGAGTAAGTACAGCTGCACTCTGAATTGGGAGTTTTTGACTGCTAGGCAGTTTTGGTATCTCTCTGGGACAGACATTTTCTGATTCCAGTCTACTTGTTGTATCAGATTATTGACTGAGAAAACAAGAGCTTAGGGAGTTATTGAATAAAATTCAAGACAAATGAGGAAGTCTAAGGAAGCATTAGTTGACTGTTCAAGAAAAATAATAAATGTAATTTTTTTCTCTCAAGATTTTTATTTATTCATTTAGTATATGGGCCAGATCACAATTGGGAAGAACAATATCTGTTGAATATTTTTGAATTACAACTTAAAGAAAAATCTCTTTTATTAATTATTTTTTTCAGTGTTGGGGATCCAACCCAGGTATGATGCATGCTACGTGAGTGCTCAACCCTGGAGCCACATTCCCAGCTCCTAATTACATATTTATATTCTTGTAAATTGAAATTTGTGTGTGAGCTATAATTTCTGTATTTTTCATTTTACATAGATCAAGTAGAAGTTTAGGCTACCAATTGTTAAGGTAAAAGGAATTGATCATAAAGATTTAGGTAGAGAAAAGAGTGTGGGGTATGAAACAAATAGGCAGAAAGTTTCATGAGGATTAAGATTGTTCCCATGATATGCTCCTTGGAATATGTATGCTATTTAAATAATTACTGCAAAATTTTTATGGAGGAGAAACAAGTACATTCTGGATTTAATAAGGCTCCAAATCATAGACATGCCATTGAGAGCTTTGAAGGACACAGCAGGATTTGTCTATTCCTATTAATTAGATAGAGTCGCTAAAGCACTTTTAAGAATGAGCAGTGTTATATAAACAGTAGTCTTGTTATTCAAGGCATTAGTATGAGTTCATGTTTACTTGTGGAACTGATAAATCTTACTTAATCATAATGGGCTGAATTTCTCAGCTATGTATGTCCCTTGTGTTTTTGAAACTTTTATTACATTTTACATTGCAATGTTTTAAAAAACTACATAAAGATGAATACATTGCAACTCTACTTTTGGATCATTATTATGTTCTAGCTTAGAAGATGTACATGCATTCTTTGGATTAAAATATACAAAATTGGGTACTTCCTATTTGAAATTTTAAAATTATCTTCAATATTATTATCACATATTTTAATTTTTTTCCCTACTCTCTCAGTACTTTTCCTTTTTTTTTGTAAACTTAAGTGGAGCAAAACAGAGTAATAGCAACTTAATGATCTACTTCAGTCAATAAGATTTCAATGTCTAATTGTGGTGATGAACTTTTATTACTTTCAATAAAGTGTTCTGTATTTTCCTTTGGAGAAAGCAACAAACAGATTAGAAGTATTTTTGCTAGGTCAAGAGCATATAATTAAAATCTTAGCAGTATCAGGAATGTGGAATTCCTAACCTCCTTCTTTCTGAAAAATTTTCTGTGACAATTTTTATATTAGTTGTTATGGAGATTTTTGGTTGATATGAATTGAACTTTCAATATGCTAGTAAGTTTATTCTAAATAAGACCCTCTACTTTTTATTAAATAGATATTTTATTTGTTTTATGATGTATTTACTTAGACTAAAGGATATTTATGTTAATCACATTTTTAATTCAATAATATATGTATTTTAATTGATCAAATAATTTGCTTCATTGAAAAACACTTGTGAAAACAATCAATATAATGTTGAAAAGAAGAAAAATATTTATCAAGTATAATAAATTCCATTATTATAATTTTCATTTTATCGATTAATAATTTTTGATTCAGTTAAGTATTCAAGAAAAAAATTTTAGTCTTTTTTATACAAAATTAATCAACTTAATTTTATTTTTGTTCAATTTATCTTCATTTCATATTTAATAATTGTTTGAGTAACTACTCATAAGAAAGAGACCCAAAAAAATTCCCTTTGAAATTATGAGCCTGTCATGGTCAATATTACTGCTAATTTGAAAAGGTTATAGAACCCAGTTATTCAATCAAACACTAGTCTGGGTGCAGATGTGCATACCTATAATTCTAGATACGTGGGAGGCTGAAGCAGGAAGATCACAAGTTTGAGGCCTGCCTGGGCAACACAATGAGAACCTGTTTCAAAAAAATAAAATAGTTGGGGACACAGCTTAGTGGTAGAGTGCTTGCCTAGCCTGTGCGAGGTCCCAGGTTCAATTTCTAATACTACAAAAAGTAAAACAAAAATCTCACAAATCTAGGTGCTGTCATAAAAATATTTGGTAGATGTGATCAATGTTTTTTTTTTTAATTTTCTTTTTTAAGATATTGATGGATCTTTATTTTATTCATTTATTACTTATACGTGGTGCTGAGGATCGAACTCAGTGCCTCACACATGCTAGGCAAGCGCTCTACCACTGTGCTACAGCCCCAGCCCCGATGTGACCAATGTTTACAATCAGTTTACTTTAAGTAAAGGAACTTGTTCTGGGTAATCTGGGTGGGCCTGATCTAATCAATTTGAAGGCTTTCAAAAGGGAACTGAGATGTCTGTGAGGAAGAAGAAATTCTGTTTGTGGACTACTGGTGAGTTTCTAACTGGGTTTCCTGAAGATCTGCCCTACATAATACTACACAAGGTCTTGGAATTCTTTTACTTGCCTAAGCAGACCCCACAATCACCATCACACTTTCTTGCAATTAATCTTGCAGTCTCTGCCTCTTTCTTTCTCTTGCCCCATAGAAACAGGGAACATCTGTCTACCTATCAATCTATCATCTACCTTTTGCAAGGCATCTCTTGCTTTTTTTGTATCTCTGATATAATCAGAATCAAGTGGCCAGCTGGTTCAATTGTCTTGTGAGAGCTGCTCTGTGCTTCCAAGATGGCATTTATTGCTGTATCCTCCAGAGAAGAATGGCACATCCTCACATGGTAGAAAGAAGAAAGGCAAGCAAAATGAAATTCCTCTCTCCAGCTCTTTCATAAGGGCACCTAATCCCATCCACAGGGGCTCCACTCTTATGATTAAACAACTTTTTAAAACCCTTACTTCCTTCCTTTATTTACTTACTTATTTAGAGGTGCTTGGGATTGAACCCAGGGCCTTGTGCATGCAAGGAAAGCACTCTACCAACTGAGCCCGCCCCAATTCTTTATTCTATCACCTTGCAATACCCAAATTTTGGAGGAGACACCTTCAATGCACGGTAGCCAGGGACCTAACAACTAGAGATAATACTTGTGTACCAGAGGCCACTGGTGTTACTCAAACTAGTGAATCCTAAGCTTTCTTAGACTGCCTTTCCTGCGAAATCATAGTGAATGCTCATGTTCACATTTTCCCAGCTACCTCTACCTCCCAATGAACACAGGTACTTTTCCTGTGCAGCCCCCATGGTGTGGCATACCCCTTCTTCTCAGGATCTGTAAGTAACAATGCTAACCTCATGCTGAATCTGTTTTCATACACCAGTTGATAAATATATGCCGCTGTTTAGACTGGGGATATCTGCTAGCTCTTTGATTTTGGTGATATTAATATCTCTGTATGGAAAAATTTGTGCAATTATTTGACTATTTAATATCACAATGTCTTTCCTTTCGAAATGAATAGGAAATTGGAAGTGTTAAAAAGATGAAACTATTAAGCATAAGAAAGTGAAACTTTCAATCCATTTGAATGTTCACTAAATTTAATTTAATTATGAAAGAAATAAAAAGCTAAATTATGTGAAATCCTAGAAACCTATAATTGAATACAGTTTTTGAAAGGTAAGGTTTAATGATATATTTATAAGAAGTTATTAAACTGTGGTTCGAGTAATAATTAATAATTTTAAAACTGAAAAATTTTAATGCTTCCTCATCCAAGTACAGCTCTAAGAGTTATGAATGCATTGTATAACATGATCACCACACAACCCATATGAAATATGTATCCATGACTGTGAAGAGTCTGAGATTTTCCTTGCTTACCAACTAATAATTTAGCATGAGACAGATTCATAAGTGCTGGTGGAAGATATAAGACTGTTGGTAAGAAAAAAAGAACTATTTATTTAAAAAAAATCAGGAGCCACAGGATCCACATTGCACCAGTTCCCCAAATCCAATCCCCATCAGGTCATGCAGTGAAGTCCAGGGGACTCCTGGGTTACATTACAGGAGAATTCAAAGTTCAGAAAGTTCCCATCTTTAAAAGGGTCTATAAGGCAAACCTGCTAGATTTTTGCCCTGAAGGGAGACATTATTGCTGTTATTCTGAGCAGCAAAAGTATTGCCTCTACCCTGGCACTATCTCTGCCTTCCAAGGTTGTTTGTTATACAAATATTCTTAAAAAGATAATTTGGAACAAAATATCATCAGATCCTTGAGTCACAAGATAAATAGAAATGTGAAAGGCTCAAGGGAAATTATCTTCAACACTATGTGTTTTATTATTCCCAATTTAAAGGTAAGGAAACAGATTTGGAGATCTTATGTAACCTGATCAAGGTCATAAAAATTTGTATCGAAACATCACTCTAGTGATCTAAATCCAAAAGGAAGTTTATAGTTCTACCTAGCTGTTGATAGGATTAGAACTTAGCAGAAATTCCTTTGCTTAGAAAACATTCCTATAGTTCTCTGATTGCATTCTGTACTTGTGAAACACACACACACACACACACACACAATCAGCCTTTTAATTCCAGATTCAATCCTTTGCAATTTTTCAATCACAATGTCTTCCAATGTTAAAACCAATTACTTCTTTGCATCCAGTGTCACCCCAACTAAACTGAAATGTTAACTTTCTAACGTACTAAAATTAATTTGTGTAATCAGTAGAAAACAGAAATCCATGTTGTTAACCTTTAAAATAATTTTAGAAATTGGATAAACTAAAGAAAAACAATAGCGGGGCTGGGGTTATGGCGCAGTGGTAGCGTGCTCGCCTAGCACGCATGAGGCACTGGGTTCGATCCTCAGCACCACATAAAAATAAAATAAAGATATTCTGTCCACATACAACTAAAAAATAAATATTAAAAAAAGAGAAAACAATAGCTATAAGCTTAGATAGTTTCAACAATTTTCCGAAGATAGAATCTTCACTTAATACATGGAGGTACATTAGTTTTGCTTTTAGACATCCAACTGTCAAGGCTATGTTAAAAATTCACTGCAATCAAGGTGTGATGGCACACGCCTGTAATCCCAGCAGATTGAGAGGCTGAGGCAGGAGGATTGTGAGTTCAAAACCAGCCTCAGCAACTGTGAGGTGCTAAGCAACTCGGTGAGAACCTGTCTCTAAATAAAACACAAAATAGGGCGAGGGATGTAGCTCAGTGGTTGAGTACCTATGAGTTCAATCCCCGGTACAAGAAAGAAAGAGAGAGAGAAAGAGAGAGAGAGAGAGAGAAAGTAAGAAGAGTTCACTGCATACGAAACTATTGGGGCAGGACGCTTGTGCCTCTCCATCTACCAATATGGGGCTCCCTCTGCCACCTCCATCTTGGGACACTGCAACCGCTACCATAGTCTCCTCCACATGGTAGCCTCCACGTGGGGACATGGGCCAGAGCTGCCCACCACAACACCACATGCCACACTGCTGCAACTCCAAAGAGGCTGCTAAATGCCACCCCAGGGCAGCCCTGGCTGCTCCATCTCTAAAAGTGGTCTCCTTCATCTTGGAACACCTCCACTACTGCCATTGCCATGTTTAGTTGAGGCAACCTACATCTTGGGTCACTGGCTGGGGTCTGGAAGCTCAAAATCAAGGTCAGAGAAAATAGAATGTCTTTATTGTCTCCCTTCACTAGCAGATTTGGTGACGAAAGCAAATCATGTTTCTGAGTATCAAGTATCCAGAATTACTAGCTTTAAAGAGTCAGAGAACTTTTAAAAGAGAATAGCTCTGTTCTGGTATCGATACACTGAAGAATCTTGATATTAATCTGTTTAAGAAATATTTCAAGCTCAGTGAAAATGTAGGCAAGAGAAGATGATTAATTGTCACATGAGGAAGAGTACATTATTTGGGACTGTCTGCTATTGGTCCAGTGGAAAAAGGATAAGGAATATTGAGAAGATTCCCTGGGGAGCTGAAGAAAGAGTCTCCTAGATTAGTAAAAGCAACAACCCTGTACTTTAACTGCCAGAGCCTTGCCCTTATTCTCTCATCCTCCCAGCAGTCTTCAACCTCAGTTTTCCCAACCGTATCCAAGACCTACCCTCCAACTAAGCCAGTGAGCACTCTCCATGGAGCTAACAATCCACAGTGCAAATATCACATGACGTGAAGAAGTCTGTGACCGAGATGCTTTTTTGATTTGAAGAAAAATAAAAGCAGCAGAAGAAACAGACCAAATCATTGAAGAAAAAATTTCAAATGGTTTTCAAAAGTCTCATCTATACATTATTTTGTTAAAAACTTCCCATGGTAAATTTCCAACATTTTTTAAAAAGAAAATTAAAGCTAAAAGCTTCGCTAACCAAAATTAAAATTAAAATTTGCATGAACTCTTTAAAAAAAGATACTATTGGATTTTCTTATGTAAGCATCAATGTTGATGGTGTTCAAGAAGATGATGAAGACCTCATTTCCTATTAATTGGGAATGGCACCATGGAAGTTTAACTTTGTGCTGATGTGTGATGAAAGGAGAGAGACAGACAACTCTTAGGATCATTAGGTTGGCAGAATCCACAGTCCCTGAGCAGATCAGTCTCAATGATTTGGCCCGAGTGGATTTGTAAGTAGAGAAAAGCAAGGAAGCTTTCTTTCTACTCTTGTTTATATTATTTATATAAGTTGTGCTTGGAATTTAATTTTTGTTTTAAATTGCATGTAAACCATACTTAAAAATACTGAATAAACCCAGCCCACTCAGAATAGTAGTTGATTGTATTTAGATATTACTTCAAACAATCCCAAATTGAGTTCTTGGGATTTTTGTATTTTCTGAACATTGTATTTAAAATTGATTTCTGGTGGCTATTCCTGTTAAATAGCATATTTACCCTCTTCAAGATATTATTCTCATTCTACGGTGAGAGAGCAAGTTATGCATTATATGCTCAAGAAATGACATTAGATTGCAGAGTACCTTCTAAGGTGTGTATGTGAACTTGGGGGACTTTCACATCCATACTAATCTACTAGTATATACACCTACAAGAAGATGACAGTGCCCCATCGTTTTCATTCAAACACAAAGAGAACCACCTACCAACCAGAATATATCAATTCCCCATGAACATAAATATACACGCTGCATTCTGAGCAGGGTACATGCAACTTCAGATGAACTCAGCAAAAAGTTATATAATACTTTGGGATTTATTGAACATAATTAACCAGTCATGTCTTTTGAAATACAAATTATATTTCTTACATACAGATTACAATACCAGTAAACACTTCAATAAACTGATCAGCTGCCCATAAGTTGTGAAAGGTCTCTACAAAATCAGTCCTATTATTTAAATACTCTTCATTTCTGACCTGTGTGAAGAGCCTGAATGAAATTTTCTCCAATTTGTATAATGCATTTCAGAGTAGTGTCTCCATTTTCAGGCAATGTGCAAGACAGTAACTGAGATATAGAAAATTATACCAATTGTGAATTTTAATAAGAATAAAATACATGAAGATATACCAGATATAACCCCAGCTCATTAGTCTATAATTATATAAATCACAGACAATTTTGATTATTTATTGGATGTAGAAGAGAGCTAATATTATGAGACCTAGATTCTTTTTATATGTATATTGTATTTTTAAAAAGGAAGGCATAAATGTTTTGAGATTTCACACTGAGAATCAGTGATTATTACCACTCTTTTCCCATTTCCAAGGGTAAAGGACATTATCTTAAGAGTGTTAGTGATTTCAACTGTGAAGAAATCACCATCTGGAGCTTGAAAAGGATGTTGGGGAAGCTGTAGAATCAAATAATGTTGGAAACATTGAGATGAAGAATCAGGAAAAAGGAAGCCACATAATTAGAATTGTTGAATGAAGCTGAGTGGGAGCCTGACATGGGTAAATAAAATATGATGAGCAAACGGTAGTCTTTAAAAACCATGGAAATAGATGGGGATACTGACTCCCAAACTGGCAGAGGCAGGCTGAGAAAACCCAGGCATTCATTCTGAAAAATGTGCATGCATATGTTAAACAGTAATGAAAGGAGCCCCCTCTGCGGTTCACCCCAGCTGCAGTGGTTTGTCGTTTTCAATAAAAACTTAATGCCTCTCCCTGAGAATGCATGCGTGCCCTGGTTTATAAAGGGATAATGCCCTAGCCTTATTTCCAGTGTCTGACAGATCAGCAAATACACATAGGCACAACTGCCTATTTGCTATTTACTACTACGGTAAATGGCAAGCCGTAAAATGCGATCTGTTTAAATTGCATTTTGCAAACAATCCTTACTTGGTGCCATACACTCTGTGAAACATTATTATTATTATTTATGAGGCAGAGTTAAAGGTTCTTGGTGCTGCAAGAATTGTGGATTTCTTTCACATTTAATTTTGTAGAAGAAAGGGTCCTGGAGATGATTTCGTTGGGGGATTTCATTTTATCGTAGAGGGAACTGAAATAGTGCAAAAACTTGACCACGATTATACAGATAACTAGAGTTGCAGGCTTCCTATGAATGCAGGCATCTTTGATTTTAAGTGGGACTAAAAACCTCATGTTCCTATATTCTAACATAATTGCTAGAGAAAATAAGATTGCCAAGGAGTAAGAATCATTGACATCATTAATGAACATTTTGAACATGTCATTAAAAAGAACACATGTATAATAATTTTTGACCTATATGAAGAGCCTGAATGAAATTTATATATATAAATGTATATATATAATTTAGACATAGCAAATTAAATGTGATGTGTATGTGTGTGTGTGCGTGTGTGGCTTTCTCAATGGCTGTCATGGTTCAGGTATTTTGCTTTGGAGAACCTTATTCATTAACAATGTATTTTCAATGTTTATCATGTGAAATGATTGTAGAGATGGAAGGAAATAGAAGATAAGGTTCATTCTTCTATTATCTGAAATGAAACATACACACAGAAAACACACGCAGATCGTTTACACACCTAGACGATTTTTTTCCAAAATGAACACATTCAATGTACCTGAATGTTTTTTTCCCAAGATATTATTTCCCATGATCATTGCTTTTGTAATCAGGATACACAGTTTGCATATTTTCTATTTGAAAGAGGAGAAGAACACATATCTGTGGTTGGCTCACTGTCGAGAGCAAGGGAGAAAGCTGAGTTAAGGATGGCCAGTTTATTCTTCAAAAAATCTCCCTTATCAATTAAGTCACTTGACTTGGGAATGAGTGATAAATATAGAGAGGTAAAGAGTGCTGTGTTAATGGGCTCACTGCATGGAAGGAAGAAACATCAGGAGTGGGAAAGAGGTTGGCCCATCAGGAATATTTGCTTGTTTTTATTTACTTATTTCATCCATTCATCTTTCATTTAGAACTAACTCACTGAATAATTTAGCTTGATGTCACTACTTTATTAATTAAGTAGATTCTGGGAAGGAGGAAGAGAACCTGAGACTCACATGGCCTGTATAAGTGGATTTCACACTTTGGGAAGCTGAGACAGGAGAATCACAAGTTCAAAGCCAGCCTCAGCAATGGTGAGGCACTAAGCAACTCAGTGAGATCCTGTCTCTACATAAAACACAAAATAGGGCTGGGGATGTGC